>SJYW01019609.1:292541-309405 GCA_006410735.1 Raphicerus campestris | reverse complement strand
GGCTTATTAGGGAGAGGAGAAAAAGCTTAGGGGCAGCCGTAGCGCAGTGATAGGAGCTCAGATACAAGGTAAGTTAGGTCCTTGGTTCATCGTCCTCAGAGTCAGCGAGCAAGCAGCGACGAGACTGCAATTCGCCGATATTACCATAAGGGGGCACCATCGAGAAGCGAGAGGCAGTGCCTTAGCCCAGCTCGGGATCCCCGAGGACGGTGCGTCAGGGCACAGAACACAGAGTATTCACATCTGTGTGTTTTTAAATGCTCGCCCTCACCTCACTTCCAGTAGCTGTTTTCTTCCATGGCTGGTCATCTCTCACCTCCACTGTATTCCCTCTCTGTCTAGTCTCCTGAGGGGCCTTAAAATGGTAACATGGTGCAGCCCCCCGGGGTAGGAGTCGGTTCGGCTTTTCTTGGGTGCCTGAGCCGAGCGATGCTCCCAGGGAGTCTGGTGAAGTTCACTGTTCATCATCCCTCACGCTCCCTAGAGCCCCCAGAGAAGCTATATAAGGGGATTTGCCTGGGGCAGCGTCATTGTAGGAAAGTGTGCCAGGCTTAAGTCAGAGTGGGGAGGGGAGGGCACGGGAAGGAACCTTGCCCAGGTCCTGGGAAGTTCGCGGAGACCGGGAAGGGAGGGCGCGTTGCCTGAGGAAGCCTGCCCTTTGCTTCGCACAGCCTGCCAGCGCGCCCTGTTCCGGAANCCCCCAGAGAAGCTATATAAGGGGATTTGCCTGGGGCAGCGTCATTGTAGGAAAGTGTGCCAGGCTTAAGTCAGAGTGGGGCGGGGAGGGCACGGGAAGGAACCTTGCCCAGGTCCTGGGAAGTTCGCGGAGACCGGGAGGGGAGGGCGCGTTGCCTGAGGAAGCCTGCCCTTTGCTTCGCACAGCCTGCCAGCGCGCCCTGTTCCGGAGCCCACCGTCAGGATCCCAGACCCAGTTCAGTGACCTTCCCAAAGAGGAATTCCTTCTAACCGCTGTGAGGCTCATTCCAGACTTTGTCTACCCCTGTGCCAGGAACCCCCTCAGTTCTAGCTTCTCACCTTTCACTGAAACATGAGGCAAGGGGAATTAATTTACCCAGAGAAAAATATGTGTATGTTGGTGGTGGTGGTGGCAACTGGTAAATGAAGATACAAACTGAGAAGCTTGGCAGGAAAGTTAAGTGGGATCCACACTGGGAAGGGCTTTGAATGCAGACTGTTGGATTCCAATTTGATCTTGAAGGCTATGGGAGTCACCTGTAACTTTCTAAACAGGAGCCTGACATATCCAGTTTTTCTGTTTAGATGTCAGCCATGTGAAAGGTGGATTGAAGAATCCAATTCTGGAAGCAGGGAGGTGAGTTCGGAAGTTCTTTTCATAGTCAGAGCAGAATGAATGATATAATGAGGTTGGGAGGGAGGGAGGACATGCTGAATAAAAAGAAAGCTATGATAGATTATAGGAAAAACAAAATTACAGTAGAGGGGAAAGAGCAGAGATGGGTCTAGCTTCCCTGACCGGGATGACATGAATCATTGATACCATTCAGAGGGGTCCTACTTGGGACAAAATGAGTATGAAACTCTTGGATTATCCAAGTAGAAATATGAAGAGGAAACATATATGTTTGGATCTCAGGACAGAGGCTTAGAACAGAGTGGTCTGTGTAGAGGAATGAAGTTGAGCTTGTACTGTTTTCACCAGGGAGGAAGGAGGATATGCCTGTGGATACCACATAGCACTGGCAGCGATGTGGACTGANAGGACAGAGGCTTAGAACAGAGTGGTCTGTGTAGAGGAATGAAGTTGAGCTTGTACTGTTTTCACCAGGGAGGAAGGAGGATATGCCTGTGGATACCACATAGCACTGGCAGCGATGTGGACTGATTTGTCTTTTCGTGTCTCAGCTGTGTCTGGTTTCCATGTCACACTCCAGCCAAGCAAATCTGAGAATGACTCTCATGTGGGCCTTAAGAGATCCCACTGAAAGACTATTTCATTCTTTGTTAAGGGCTGGAATCTCCCTACCTCCCAGAACACCAGGACAACTTTTCCTAATTTTCTCTGATTAAAAAAAAAAAAAATCACTGGGACAGAAGAGATTTATTGTTCTTTTTAACCAGATTTCTGGACCCCTCGCCTGGAAAATCCGATTCTCTGGGTCTGGAGTAGAACTTGAGAGACAGTGTTTTCAATAACAGCTTTAGCTAATTCCATCAGTGAAGTCTGAGAAATGGTACTCAAGCTGAAACACAAACCTATCTCTTGAAATTGAGTCTCAGATGGACATCCCCACCTCCACCTTACTTCCTGCCCTGAAGTCAGTTGAGAATGAATTTTAAAAGGCAACCGGAGACTGAGCCTCAAACCCTAAACCCAGACATACACTAACCCTAACATGCACTAGCAAAGCTGGGTTGTGGCAGGATTTGTGCAAGTTTGGCAGTGCTGGTTTAGAAGGGACCAAAAGTAGGCTATGTCGTCAGCAATATCAGCTCTGGAAATGAAAGGCGTTGCACATGTATGCTGGGTGGACTTCACACTGAGATTAACGGGACCCTCAGGAGATACGTCTATGACAAACTAGAGCAGATAATGTTACGGGGCAGCCTGAATGGGAGGAGAGTTTAAGGGAGGACAGTTCAGTTTAGTTCAGTTGCTCAGTGATGTCCGACACTTTGCGACCCCATGCACTGCAGCATGCCAGGCCTCCCTGTCCATCACCAACTCCCAGAGTTCATCCAAACCCATAGCCATTGAGTTGGTGATGACATCCAAGCATTTCATCCTCTGTTGTTCCCTTCTCCTCCTGCCCTCAATCTTTCCCAGCATCAGGGTCTTTTCAAATGAGTCAGCTCTTCGCATCAGGTGGCCAAAGTATTGGAGTTCCAGCTTCAACATCAGTCCTTCCAATGAACACCCAGGACTGATCTCCTTTAGGATGGACTGGATGGATCTTCTTGCAATCCAAGGGACTCTCAAGCGTCTTCTCCAATACCACAGTTCAAAAGCATGAATTCTTCGGTGCTCAGCTTTCTTCACAGTCCAACTCTCACATCCATACATGACCACTGGAAAAACCATAGCCTTGACTAGATGGACATTTGTTGGCAAAGTAATATCTTTGGTTTTTAATATGCTGTCTAGGTTGGTCATAACTTTCCTTCCAAGGGGTAAGCGTCTTTTAATTTCATGGCTGCGAGCACCATTTGCAGTGATTTTGGAGCCCAGAAAAATAAAGTCAGCCATTGTTTCCCTATCTATTTGTCATGAAATGATGTAACCAGATGCCATGATCTTCGTTTTCTGAATGTTGAGCTTTAAGCCAACTTTTTCACTCTCCTCTTTCACTTTCAACAAAAGGCTTTTTAGTTTTTTGCTTTCTGCCATTAGAGTGGTGTCATCTGCATATCTGAGGTTATTGATATTGCTCCCAGCAATCTTGATTCCAGTTTGTGCTTCTTCCAGCCCAGTGTTTCTCATGATGTACTCTGCATGGAAGTTAAATAAGCAAGGTGACAATATACAGCCTTGACGTACTCCTTTTCCTATTTGGAACCAGTCTGTTGTTCCATGTCCAGTTCTGACTCTTACTTCCTGACCTGTATACAGGTTTCTGAAGAGGCAGGTCAGGTGGTCTGGTATTCCCATCTCTTTCAGAATTTCCCACAGTTTATTGTGATCCACACAGTCAAAGGATTTGGCATAGTCAATAAAGCAGAAATAGATGTTTTTCTGGAACTCTCTTGATTTTTCGATGATCTAGCGGATGTTGGCAATTTGATTTCTGATTCCTCTGCCTTTTCTAAAATGAGCTTGAACATCTGGAAGTTCACAGTTCATGTATTGGTGAAGCCTGGCTTAGAGAATTTTGAGCATTTCTTTACTAGCGTGTGAGATGAGTACAATTGTGTGGTAGTTTGAGCATTCTTTGGCATTGCCTGTCTTTGGAACTGGAATGAAAACTGACCTTTTCCAGTCCTGTGGCCACTGCTGAGTTTTTCAAATTTGCTGGCATATTGAGTGCAGCACTTTCACAGCATCATCTTTTAGTATTTGAAAATAGCTCAACTGGAATTCCATTACCTCCACTAGCTTGGTTTGTAGTGATGCTTCCTAAGGTCCACTTGTCTTTGCATTCCAGGATGTCTGGCTCTAGGAGTATGATCACACCATCATAATTATCTTGTTCATGAAGCTCTTTTTTTGTACAGTTCTCCTGTGTATTCTTGCCACCTCTTCTTAATATCTTTTGTTTCTATTAAGTCCATACCATTTCTGTCCTTCATTGAGTCTATCTTTGCATGAAATGTTCCCTTGGTGTCTCTAGTTTTCTTGAAGAGATCTCTGGTCTTTCCCATTCTGTAGTTTTCCTCTGTTTCTTTGTATTAATTGCTGAAGAAGGCTTTCTTATCTCTGCTTGCTATTCTTTGGACCTGCATTCAGATGCTTATATCTTTTCTTTTCTCCTTTGCTTTTCACTTCTCTTCTTTCACAGCTATTTGTAAGGCCTCTTCAGACAACCATTTTGCCTTTTTGCATTTCTTTTTCTTGGGGATGGTCTTGACTCCTGTCTCCTGTACAATGTCATGAATCTCCATCCATAATTCATCAGGCGCTCTATCAGAACTAGTCTTTTAAATCTAAGGGAAGACAGTTACATGTGTATGTGCAGCCGAGTTTCTTCTCTGCTCGTCTAAAATTGTGAGAGCATTGTTAATCAGCTGTACCCCCAATACAAACTAAAAGGTCTTTTAAAAATGTAAAAAAAAAAAAAAAAAAAAAAAGAAAGCAAAATGAGACTGAAGTTTTGGAATTAAGAGGAGTACTTAGACATTCTGTTTTGCTGCCCTCACTGTTTCAGTGCCCTTTCCTAAGTCCTTTCTCTCCACTGAACCATGACTGAGTGATATTTCTCCTCTTCCCTTTCATAGACCTCGGACTTGGGATGCAGAAACCTCGGCTCTTTGTTCCTGCCCTGACTGTGCCAAATGGAACTGTGGTCCACCCAGCATACTTCCTGCTGGTGGGTATCCCTGGCCTGGGACCTAACACCCACTTCTGGCTGGCTTTCCCACTGTGTTGTATGTATGCCTTGGCCACCCTGGGCAACCTGGCCATTATTCTCATCATCCGTGTGGAAAGGCGCCTGCATGAGCCCATGTACCTCTTCCTGGCCATGCTTTCCACCATTGACCTAGTTCTCTCCTCCGTCACCATGCCCAAGATGGTCAGCCTCTTCCTGACAGGTGTCCAGGAGATTGAGTTCAATGCCTGTCTGGCCCAGATGTTCCTTATCCATGCTCTGTCAGCCATGGAGTCAGCTGTCCTGCTGGCCATGGCATTTGACCGCTTTGTGGCCATCTGCCACCCACTGCGGCATGCTTCTGTACTCACAGGGCCTATGGTCACCAAAACTGGACTAGCTGCCCTGACCAGAGGGTTTGTTCTCTTCTTCCCCCTGCCCTTCATCCTGAAGCGGCTGTCGTACTGCCGAAAGCACGCTGTTACACACTCCTTCTGTCTGCACCAAGATATCATGAAGCTGTCCTGTACTGACACCACGGTCAATGTGGTGTACGGGCTCTTTATCATCCTCTCAGTCATGGGTGTCGACTCCCTCTTCATTGGCTTCTCCTATGTCCTCATCCTGAGGGCTGTGTTGGAGCTCTCCTCTCAGGGGGCAGCACGCAAAGCTTTCAACACCTGCATCTCCCATCTCTGTGCTGTGCTGGTCTTCTATGTGCCCCTCATTGGGCTCTCTGTGGTGCACAGGCTGAGTGGCTCCACTGCCCTGCTCCATGTGACTATGGCTAATATCTATCTACTGCTACCACCTGTGGTTAACCCTATAGTCTATGGGGCCAAAACCAAGGAGATTCGTTCTCGGGTCTTCCATATATTCTCACAGATTGGCAGGTGAGCAGGATTTCCTCCCCAGTGTCCTTAGTCTCTACTTAAGATGGCAGGGTTCAGGTCCTGCTGAACATCTTGGTGATTGGAACATCCAACCCACTGGGCTCTCTGCTCCAAGTTATCTAAGTAGACCTTCAGTTTCTATCTCCAGAAATGGGTCACTTCAGAAGAACCAGTTTTGACAGGACATGCTGGATAGTGATCACTCTACACTCCCTTCCTATGGTGACCTTGCCTTGTTTCTCTCTCTAGAAAATACATGTAATTTTGACATGCAAAGGCTGTAAATGATACACATCATGATTCATTCTGTTCTTGATGTGTGATTTTTATTATTTTGTTCCCATGTAGCCACATCAGTGAATATGTGTTAACTATAACTTCTTTCTTGGATCCCAAATAGGTAACACAGTCATTTTTAAGGGTTAATAAGTGTATTTGTGTGATGGTGATTGAAGGGAGGGGAGGGAGATGGTAGTAAGCAAAGAGACAACTCCCATGAAGTGTTTATGTTTCTATATATATGGGTGTGTATTTATGTGGAATCTGCCAATGTCATCTATGTGGTTCTACTGGAGCTTATTTTTCCATAAGGGTGATGTTTATTTTGGTTGCAGCTGGGAGTATGTAGGTATGTTTGTGTGGCTATATGTGATTTTAGCCTGTGTGTGTGAGTATACAGAATGTGTGCCAGCTGGTCTACCTGGCAGCTGTGTCCTGTCATGTATAATAGTTTGTGAATAATTCTATAATTCCACACTTATTGTGTTTATGTGACCTCTGTTAGTTGGTACATGATATGCATCTATGTGAGAATGGTTGTAGAGCATGTGTATCTCATGAGAATAGATGCCTCCTTTTCCCCTCATATTTTTAATATGTAAATGTAGAATGTAATACGTAAATGTAGAATGTAATATGTAAAATGTAGAGTGTATTAATAATATATAAATGGTAGGGTGTAGAATGTGGCATATTTGTAACAATGTAGACTATATAATACACATAAGTGTGTGGAATATGTAGTGTTGGGATGGCTGTGTCTTTTGGCTTGTTTATCTTTGGGTATGTGCCTGTGATGCAAAGTATTTGTGATATGAAATCCATCTGTGTAATATATATGTCTTTAGTCATATATAGGTGGAATATAATATCTGAAGATATGTGTTTGCAAATGTGTGTGTGTGTGTGTGTGTGTGTGTGTATTGTTTGTGATTACTATGTTTTAACACATATTGCACTCATTTGTCCAATGGGTATGGATTATAAGGCACACGAGTGTACCATAATGAACTTAGAAACTGTTAGGTCAAAATTGTTCACAGTGAAGAATTATAGGTAGAAACTAATGTAGGTTCATTTGAGGGAGATGAAAGAATACTGAAGTAAGACATATAAGGTTAAAATCTTGAAAATATTGTAAAATGGCATACCGTAAAACCTCTCAGGATCTCATTTCCTCTTCTGAATGATGAAGCTACAATGGCAGTGATGCTGTAAAGCTTAAATCCTATGAACCTCCTATGTAAACTGAAAAGCATCAACATACAAGAAATGATCATATTCATGGTCGTCTCATTGTACAGCTTTAGGAAACAACATCCACATCCACATCCACGGTCCATGTGAATGGTGCTCCTATATTTTGCAGTGCATCGCCAGTTTGGCCTCATGTGGCCATCCTGATTTACTGTTAATGAAAACATTATCATTTGCTATCTCATAATAAATTGTTTTCACAGAGCTTCAGACAAGTTGACATTTATTTTCCCATGCTGGTGTGTGATGTACAAGTGATGTGCAAATTTACAAATGAAATGCAAAGAAAGCACAACCTTGCCAAGAAGTTCCTTTAGACGTGGTTGATCGCTGTATCAGGAAAAGACATTGTGGAGTGGGGATTGGAGTCAATAGAGGTTAGGATCACTAGCTTTAATATTTGGGCTCATTGCTTAGCCTACTGCACCTCAATAATTTTGGAAATTGTAAGNCCCATGCTGGTGTGTGATGTACAAGTGATGTGCAAATTTACAAATGAAATGCAAAGAAAGCACAACCTTGCCAAGAAGTTCGTTTAGACATGGTTGATAGCTGTGTCAGGAAAAGACATTGTGGGGTGGGGATTAGAGTCAATAGAGGTTAGGATCACTAGCTTTAATATTTGGGCTCATTGCTTAGCCTACTGCACCTCAGTAATTTTGGAAATTGTAAGTGCTGTAAAAAAGGAAATATAATGTACCTCCTGTTGGTGGTTGTGGGGTTAAATAGAATAACAGATGTGAAAACACATGGAAAATAGACAGTGATCGATACACGTTGGTGGTAGTGATTTTAAATAACAAAACTGATTAAATGAGGTATATTTATTTCATTTTAGGGATATTCAAACAAGAGACTTCACCTTTCATAAGGCCCTGCTGTGCCAAGGCCAGAAGCTAGTCTCTTATCTAGGCTACAGTGTCTCTGGTGTTAGTTTAACTCATGGCCTTCTTTCTCAGGAGATCTTGGGAAATCTTGGAGTCCTCTAGAATCTCTTTATTTTGATAAATGATGATGACTTGGGTAACTGTCACTGGTTTGAAAACTTGGCTAAGTGCCAGACTATATTAAGGGCTTCCCCGAGGTTCCCACAAGCTGTTTCCCTTGATCATAAACTTTAAAGCTTTATTTTCCAACTGGATGTTTATCCCTCTGTCATAGAGCTTAAACAGTTTTATGATGGCTGTATGTTTATCTTCCATCAGTTCAGTTCAGTTGCTCAATCGTGTCCAACTCTTTGCGACCCCATGAGCCGCAGCAGGCTGGGCCTCCCTGTCCATCACCAATTCCCAGAGTCCACCCAAACCCATGTCCATTGAGTCAATGATGCCATCCAACCATCTCATCTTCTGTTGTCCCCTTCTCCTCCTGCCCTCAATCTTTCCCAGCATCAGGGTCTTTTCCGATGAGTCAGCTCTTTGCATCAGGTGGCCAGAGTATTGGAGTTTCAGGCTCAACATCAGTCCTTCCAATGAATACCCAGGACTTATCTCCTTTAGAACTGACATATCCTTATACATAGTTGGTCTGTCTCCCTTGAGGACAAGGAGAGACAGGCTTCTCTGTCGCCAGGGCCTGGCATACTGTATGCTCAATGGCTTTCTGTCTGGGACCTCTCAGAGAGAAGGAGAGCCTGAGTGGGTTCTGGTTTACTTACTTAAGATAAACCAAATTCACTTATCCCTCTCCAAACCCCCTCCAACCCCTATCCATACTCATCTCTTGTTCTTGTCTCTATAAATTATAGTCCTTAGTTTGACTGGTACTATTTTATAAAGTCAACAAACTACTTTCCCCACTCACTAATGATCAATTATGATCTAAAATCCACATGATACTGCAGATAATATTTGGTTAATTATTCCCCACTACAGAGGCAGGATACTTCTGTATTCTCTACTCAGTGCCCTGTGAATCTTGAAGTTCTCCAATCTGGCAGGTAGGAACAGTCACTATCTGTGACCCTATGTGAACCCTGGGTGGGAATGCCATCTCTAATTTTTCCAGGTGGCTCTGTCCCCAGTTTTAAGTAGCTTGTTCACATGCGTGTGGGCTTAGTACTCAGCTGAATTCTTGCAGAGGAGCCTCTACATGTCTCTAGAGTTCTCTCTTTCTCTGTAGATCTCTCACCTCCAATACCTGGTCTTCAAATTCTAGCTAGCTGGGGCTTCCTGGACTATCAGCTCTACATCTTTAACTTAAGATGTCCTCTGGACTCTGCATTCTCCTTCCCTAGACTGCAGCAGGGAACCTCTCAAGGCAGTAAGCTGGGGAAACCCAGGTTCACTCCATTTGTTTTCCATGCCTCAGAGCTCATAGTCCTTCATTGCCTGATATCTAGTAGCTTGCAAACTTTTTTTTAAAATGTATGGTGTCTATTTTAGGTTTCTTCAGGTGGGATGTTACCTCATGTTATTCTCTCTTGGCCTGAAGTAGAAGTCCCTGGGGTATCTTTCACCCCTTCTCAGTCTATGGGAGTTTGAGGGAAGCAACAGAGATGGCTCCAGGGTGATAGCAATGAATGACAGGCTGCAGGTTTACAGGCACCTGGAGATCTTGTAATCGCTAGTTTTGATACGGTCTGAGTTGGAATTGTCTGATTTGACAGTCTAATTCTGCATAGCTTATATCAGATCGCCCTGTGTTGTGAATTTAANGCAATGAATGACAGGCTGCAGGTTTACAGGCACCTGGAGAACTTGTAATCGCTAGTTTTGATACGGTCTGAGTTGGAATTGTCTGATTTGACAGTCTAATTCTGCATAGCTTATATCAGATCGCCCTGTGTTATGAATTTAAAACTCGCAGTTGTGAAAATGATCAGTAAAAACACAAGGATAAACCAATGAAAATTCACTTTGCTTTATTAATAGATTTATTAAAAATTATTTAAATATGTGACATACTTAGTTTCTCATTCCCACTGATCTCTAACCCTCTAAAATGTTCTCTCACTATTTTTGCCCTTAAGAGAGAAACCAGATGGCATTGGTCTTATATGGCTGGAGCTGGATGTAGGGGAGGGCTAAGGAAACCACATCCTCCTTTCTCAACAAGAAGTTAAGGCCAGGGAATAGAAGGCAGAGGCATAGTCCCCAGGGATCCCTGTTATGAATTAGCTAGAGATGGACCCTAGAACCTGGGGAATAAAGAAGACACAGCCCTATAGCTTTTGGGAAAGGCACATGGGTCCACTGGGATGGATGCAGGCCCAGCAAGCACCAAGCAGGCACCACTCATGGAAGGAAGGTGGAGGCCAGAGAAAGCTTCAGGCAGGTGATGAGTTGGCACCTAATCATGGAGTCTCCCTGAAAGCATATCCTGCTTTTCCTCTGGTTGAGTTTGATGAGGCTGGGGGAGATTTGGAGAAAGCCTCTCCCAGAGACCATGGCCACACACATGAGTTTCTTTAGACTCTTTGTACTCATTTACCCTAACTTCACATTGGAAGCTGCCAGAAATACTCCAACTGGCACAGGGCCCATCTAGGGAGGACCCTAGAGACCCCTTACCCACTACCCCTCCTTCCCCATACCCCAAACACACCTTCTCAGGACACAGCAGCACAGAAGGACATCAGTCCCACAGTTGGCTATGAGGGGTATCTACAGATAGACCCTCTGGGCAGCGCCCTACCCCCAGCAGGGAGAAGCCAAAAGAGGGGAGGAGATATGACAGAATAAATAAGCCTGACGAGGGAGGGGGCGGAGACTGAGAGGGCGGAACTACGGTGCAGCCTGCCAGATCACTGCTGGAAAGATCCTGGAGAAAAGGGCACTCGTTCCTTCAGTGCAATTGAGGTGAGTGTGGGAGACTGGAGGTGACTCCTGGGGTGTGGGTTTCCTGCAGCTAGGGTTCCCTCATTAGACCTGCTAAGTGAATGAGAGACCAGGCCGAGGAGAACCAAAAGTAGGGAGTGGGGCTGGGAATGTGAAGGAGGCCCTGGACTCTAAGGACAGACGGCCTCAGCAATTTCTGTGCTTGTGTGGTAAAGGAAGCATGGGTGGTGCTTGATGCTTCTTTTGCAGTTTTTAAGACATTTTCCTGTGATCAACTTACTGGGGCACCCATCTTGAGCCTGGTGGGGATGAAGGTGGTGGGGTCAAGAGCAGATGGGCCTGGGACCACTCTAGAGTTGGACTGGGGTTTGGTATGTGAACAGAGCTGGTTCTACTCAGGTTGTTGGTGTGGTTGAAGCTCAGTTTATGATCAGGGGTCAGATTATAGCCCTGTGTGGGGTNATCTTTCACCCCTTCTCAGTCTATGGGAGTTTGAGGGAAGCAACAGAGATGGCTCCAGGGTGATAGCAATGAATGACAGGCTGCAGGTTTACAGGCACCTGGAGATCTTGTAATCGCTAGTTTTGATACGGTCTGAGTTGGAATTGTCTGATTTGACAGTCTAATTCTGCATAGCTTATATCAGATCGCCCTGTGTTATGAATTTAAAACTCGCAGTTGTGAAAATGATCAGTAAAAACACAAGGATAAACCAATGAAAATTCACTTTGCTTTATTAATAGATTTATTAAAAATTATTTAAATATGTGACATACTTAGTTTCTCATTCCCACTGATCTCTAACCCTCTAAAATGTTCTCTCACTATTTTTGCCCTTAAGAGAGAAACCAGATGGCATTGGTCTTATATGGCTGGAGCTGGATGTAGGGGAGGGCTAAGGAAACCACATCCTCCTTTCTCAACAAGAAGTTAAGGCCAGGGAATAGAAGGCAGAGGCATAGTCCCCAGGGATCCCTGTTATGAATTAGCTAGAGATGGACCCTAGAACCTGGGGAATAAAGAAGACACAGCCCTATAGCTTTTGGGAAAGGCACATGGGTCCACTGGGATGGATGCAGGCCCAGCAAGCACCAAGCAGGCACCACTCATGGAAGGAAGGTGGAGGCCAGAGAAAGCTTCAGGCAGGTGATGAGTTGGCACCTAATCATGGAGTCTCCCTGAAAGCATATCCTGCTTTTCCTCTGGTTGAGTTTGATGAGGCTGGGGGAGATTTGGAGAAAGCCTCTCCCAGAGACCATGGCCACACACATGAGTTTCTTTAGACTCTTTGTACTCATTTACCCTAACTTCACATTGGAAGCTGCCAGAAATACTCCAACTGGCACAGGGCCCATCTAGGGAGGACCCTAGAGACCCCTTACCCACTACCCCTCCTTCCCCATACCCCAAACACACCTTCTCAGGACACAGCAGCACAGAAGGACATCAGTCCCACAGTTGGCTATGAGGGGTATCTACAGATAGACCCTCTGGGCAGCGCCCTACCCCCAGCAGGGAGAAGCCAAAAGAGGGGAGGAGATATGACAGAATAAATAAGCCTGACGAGGGAGGGGGCGGAGACTGAGAGGGCGGAACTACGGTGCAGCCTGCCAGATCACTGCTGGAAAGATCCTGGAGAAAAGGGCACTCGTTCCTTCAGTGCAATTGAGGTGAGTGTGGGAGACTGGAGGTGACTCCTGGGGTGTGGGTTTCCTGCAGCTAGGGTTCCCTCATTAGACCTGCTAAGTGAATGAGAGACCAGGCCGAGGAGAACCAAAAGTAGGGAGTGGGGCCGGGAATGTGAAGGAGGCCCTGGACTCTAAGGACAGACGGCCTCAGCAATTTCTGTGCTTGTGTGGTAAAGGAAGCATGGGTGGTGCTTGATGCTTCTTTTGCAGTTTTTAAGACATTTTCCTGTGATCAACTTACTGGGGCACCCATCTTGAGCCTGGTGGGGATGAAGGTGGTGGAGTCGAGAGCAGATGGGCCTGGGACCACTCTAGAGTTGGACTGGGGTTTGGTATGTGAACAGAGCTGGTTCTACTCAGGTTGTTGGTGTGGTTGAAGCTCAGTTTATGATCAGGGGTCAGATTATAGCCCTGTGTGGGGTGTGGGCTCTGAATCGGGTCTGGGCTCATGCTGTACTTTACATCAGGAGTCAGGCTGTGCTGAGTCTAGAACTTAGCACAGTTCCTAGGGTTCCGATCCTGACCCAGTCCATGTCTAGGATCAGGATCCAGTCTTCGGCCCACTTGAAAAACTGGATTTTGTGTCTACACTGTGACTTCTCCTGCCTTGTACTCTTTAGGCGCCCCTCTCCCCTACCACCCTCGCCCCCCACACTCACATATGCACACACGCTGAACCACTTGCAGCTTTTCAAACAGGGTGTGTTCTCATTCTCTCTGGGTCTTTGCATTTGTAGAATGCACTTCTGAAAACAAATTAGATCAAGCCTATTGGCTAATTTCTCCCAAGTCACTCAGAATTAAATCAAAGCTCCTGGCCACGTCCTGCAAGTCCCTACATGACCTGTCCCCTCCTCTCCTCTCTGACCTCATCTGCTATAACTCTCCTGTGCTCCTGATACTCTGGCCACCTTTACCTTCTTCCTCCTGTGAGTCCCCAAAGCAGAAGACCTTTTTCTCTTGCCTCCTCTGCCTGGAATGCTCTTTGCCTCGATCTTAGAATGGCCGGTGTTTTCTCATCACACATCTCTCAGTTGGTATGTCACCACCTCAGAGAAGCCTTCACTGACCCCCTGTCTCAAATAGCGCTGTCCTGCCCCTGTCCTTTTCTATCCCATTACTCTGTCTTATCTTCAGGGCACTTATCTTTATCTGAAATATCCTTGCTTATTTGTTTCTTTTCTATCATGGCTCNCACTGTTCTAGGCACAGAACATTCTGTGTGTTTATGTAAGAGCAGTGATCACAAATCCCCTCTTCCATTCCCTCCTTGTCCCCCTTTCCCACTGAATCCAAGTGGGGATAGCTGATCAGGTGTCCTGAGCCCTGAGAAGCCCTCTGGACTTATGGATTTTTAAAATTTTGGATTCCTTGGAGACTTAACCTTGAAATAGTCCTTAAAAATCATTCAAAAGGATACTAGGAGAGAGGCAGGGCAGTAGCTTGGCATATTGGAAAGCACATGGATATGATGATGAGAGCTCTAATTAAGCCTCAACATCCCTGTATGCAAAATGGGATTAATGATGTCTGCTTGACAGCTTGATGAGAGGCCTGTATTGAATGAGAAGGAAGTACTCAGTAGAGGGTCAAGATTTTTACTTTCCACTGTGGACCCTGCCCAAGTCACAGCCAAAATTGGGGCTGAAGGGTGAGAAGTGCCTAAGTCCCAGTCCAGGAGGGCCCTCTTGGTTTCTCTTCCAAGGATCTAACTGGGCCAGGTGTTCTACTTGCCAAGCCCCCTTTCTACTTTGCCTCTGGGGCAGCTTTGATAAGCTTTCAGAAGGTGCAACACAATTAAAGGCAGTTAAAAGGGAAAACATACAGGTGTTGGAATTGAACAGTCTAGGTCAAGTTTCTGTTTTACTAGTCAACTATGAAACCCTGGGAATATTTAACTTTTGGGGGGGCTTCAGTTTTCTCACCTATAATGTAGACATGATGCATAAAAGTCTTATTATGCAGAAACAATCCTGAGACTTGTTAAAATGGTGTGACTTTTCAGAGAAAATCTCAAGCATAGAGCTATCCCCTGGGGGTTTAAGGCAGTGTTCAGTTCAGTTCAGTCACTCAGTTGTGTCTGACTCTTTGTGACCCCATGAATCACAGCACACCAGGCCTCCCTGTCCATCACCAACTCCAGGAGTTCACTCAAACTCATGTCCATCAAGTCGGTGATGCCATCCAGCCATCTCATCCTCTGTCATCCCCTTCTTCTCCCGCCCTCAATCTCTCCCAGCATCAGGATCTTTTCCAATGAGTCAGTGTAGGCTTTCTAAAAAAGAAAAAGATCTTTTCTTTGTTTATTTTTCCTTGATTATGTTCTCTTTTCAAAATAGAGTGATTTAGCTCCAATTTCCTTCAGAGCCTCCAAATGTTATCTGAGTGTGTGCCGTGATGCTAATTACTAACTACTGCTCAGGCTGGCAGTCAGCTGGCAGGACTGTGGGAGACTGGGGTGCTTCAGGGCTGAGCATTCTGAAGGGTGACACTGGGTCCTTGGTTTGGCTCCCCCTCCCGTCCTTCATTTCTCTCCTGCTGCCGCCATCTGAGGTCCAGCCCGATTTTACCTCAGATAGCTGTCCACTTTATGCTGTCGAGGCAACTCTCTTCTGGGCCAGCTAAATCCTCCTCTCTCTGATTTCTAGTGTCTCCTCAGTTCTCAGCCTTGGCCTTTGGGAGAGATTGGCTGCTAGTTAGTATGCGTGTGTCTATGAGGATGTGCTTGAGGGAAAGTGGAAATTAAGGTGACAAATGCGGGGTGGGGGTGGGTGATAAAAAGTTTTTGGAAACCTCAGACATTTTCAGAGCCCTTATTCCCCATTTGCATGCAAACATGAAAAAAAAAAAAAAACCCACCACTTTGTACACCGTGATGCTGTTTTATAATGTCTTTTGACATTCCTGACCTTGTTGATTTTGCAACAGCACAATGAAGCTTTATCATCCTCTGCAGTTACTTGGACCCAGGACTTGCATTTCAGTCCCAGGGCTCCACTCAACACATCCGTTTACCCTCTAGGTAACAGGATTGAATGTGCCAACCCATAATTTCTTCTAATTTTTTATCAGTATATTTCCTAAGGTAGCGCCTCTTTATCCTGGGAACTGCCCAGTTTTGCATTGTCTATCCATGTGAAATTTCTGGATGGTATTGATATCTGGCCCTCTGGAGCACCAGAGCCTTTTTGCTCAGGGATTCTTGGTCACCCTCTCTCTTAGGTACAAACTGTGCTGCAAGTGTTGCCAAGTCCAAGCTCATTCTGCTTGTCACACGATAGGCCAATAAATCCGGGAGATGAAGTATTGAGGCAAGCGATATGACTTTGGAAAGCTGGCTGACTGAGAAAATGGCAGACTTAGTGTCTCAAAATAATTGTATTGTTCTGGATGCCAGGGCTTAGATGCTAGGTTCCTTTATGGATCAGAGATGGGGGGAGGTGAGGAAACAAAGTAAAAAGACCATTTAATTCTTGCAAATGTCTCCTAGAATGGCAAGCCTTAGGCAGGGGGCTGTGTTAGTTTCACTTCCTTACAGTCATTTCACAGGTGGTATGAAATGGAGTATCTCCTGTCGTATCAATAAACAAATATGCCACAGCTATCTGCGATTCCAGCCCTCTACATGTGAATTTCTGAGCCAAGCTGGTAAGCAAGAGACAAAGGGCACCATTTCCCACAAAAAGAACTCAAGGATGTCCCAGTCTTTCGCAGTTGGGCAGGGTCAGGCTATCTGCCTGTGAGTCAAACAAAGGGATCATAGCCCATGGCTCAGGCAGTGGTGGGCAGGCAGGGCTCCCTGAGGCAGGCTGTTATGAATGCCTACAAAAGGGCTTCCCTCAGTTGGTAAAGAATCCCAACCCCTAGGTTGGGAAGATCCCCTGGAGAAGGACAGGGGTCGGGAAGATTCCCAGGAGCAGGAAATGACAGCCCATTCCAATATTCTTGCCTGGAGAATCCAATGG
>SJYW01019609.1:280069-292516 GCA_006410735.1 Raphicerus campestris | reverse complement strand
GTCCGAGGATGAGATGGCTGGATGGCATCACGGACTCGATGGACGTGAGTCTGAGTGAACTCCGGGAAATGGTGATGGACAGGGAGGCCTGGTGTGCTGCGATTCTTGGGGTCGCAAAGAGTCGGACACGACTGAGCGACTGAACTGAACTGAAGTTTAATCCGAGAAGGGAGAAAGTGCAGTAGCCAAAAAAAGCAAGCAGAACAAACTAATAAGAGTTTAGTTGGGAAGAATGTCAAGGACCTTTAGTTCCTTCTCAAGGGCTAGAGATGATATTCCGAGCCGTATTCTGGGAGCTGTCCTGCAGATACTAAAACCCCTGGCAGGTGGAAGGAATCACCCACATGATGAGCAGGACGTGGCCATGAAATAAGCTGCCACAGTTCTGAGAATTGGCCTCAAAGAAATGGGAGTAAACTGGCCCTGGAACTGAAGATTACTGTACTTCAAACAACTGAGGTGGCGCTGGGCAGACCCTCGATGAGCAACCTCAAGGTGACTGTCGGGCTGGCTGCGCTGCGTCTCATGTAGCCCCCCCTCCCCATCTATAAACGCTCCTGCCGGCCGACTGTCCCTGGGGCGGAATCAGCATTTGGACAGGAGCCCACCCCCCTCTCCCCACCCCACCCTCAGTTGCAGCATCCAAAACAGAGCAAGCTTTCCTTTCCCCCAACTTGGCTTCTTTATTGGCTTTTGAGCAGCGAGCAGCCAGACTCTACTTTTGGAAACAGTGACAGAGTCTTTCAAAATGTACTGAGCTGTCAGGAAGGAAGGAGGTACCGGTAAGTATGTGACTAGGAGGGCTTCCCACGTGGCTCAGCGGTAAAGAATCTACCTGCCCATGCAGGACAGAGATGCAGGAGACGCAGGTTCGATCCCTGGGTCAGGAAGATCCCCTGGTGGAGGAAATAGCAACCCACTCCAGTCTTCTTGCCTGGACAATCTCACAAGCAGAGCAGCCCGACAGGCCACAGTCCCTGGGGTCGCAGAGAGCTGGACACGACTGAGGGGCCAAGTACACGCAGGCGCTTATGTGACTGGGAAGCACAGGCCATATTCACTTCTGAGAATCAGAGCTCCGCATCGGACTCAACTGATAGAGTCATTGTCTGAAAGACAAATAAGGGACTTTACTCAATCGTCAGTCGACTATACCTGGTCTGTAAGGACTGTTTCGTGTAAACACATCTGCTGTTTATGACTTTATGAGGCAGCGCTACACTAGAGAATCGGAAGTCAGCGTCATCACTGACTGTTAAGTCACTTCAGTCGTGTCCGCCTCTGTGCAGCCCACCAGGCTCCCCCGTCCCTGGTATTCTCCAGGCGAGGACACTGGAGTGGGTTGCCATCCCCTTCCCCAGTGCATGAAAGTGAAAAGTGAAGTCGCTCAGTCGTGTCTGACTTCTAGCGACCCCATGGACTGCAGCCCACCAGGCTCCTCTGTCCAGGGGATTTTCCAGGCAAGCAACGTGAAATCTCTTCCCCCCTCACCGTACTCCGTCCCCCGACCCCCTGCAGCCATGAGCTCCTTCTCTACGTCTATGAGTCTGTTTCGTCTCTGTATTGTAATTAAGTCCATTTGTATGATTTTTTTTTAGATTCCACGTACAAGGGTGTCATAAAGGATAGTTAGGGAGCTCGGGATGGACATGCACACACTGCTATATTCATAATGGGTAACCGGCAAGGACCTACTGTATGGCACATGGAACTCTATTCCATATATGTGGCAGGCTGGATGAGAGGGGAGCTTGGGGGAGAATGGATCCATGTACGTGTATGGCTGAGTCCCTTCCATGTTTACCTGAAACTATCAGAACATTGTTTGTTAATTGGCTATACCCCAATACAAAAGAAAAACTTTAAGAGGAAGAGGTGAAACCCCAAACAGATGGCTTCCCGAGGCTCGTGTGACCTGTTTGTGCAGTTATTAATAACTGTCTGGAACGGTCAGGTGGGACATGGAAACCAGAGTGGAGCCTGGGGGACTCTGGGCCTCTCCACAGAGGGCCAGCTGCTGTGGCTCTTTCTTCTTCACTTCATTAGTCATCCATGAAGCGTGCTGGGCAACGCACTGCCTGTCGGTCTGGTTGGTTGTTCAGCCCAATATGCTTGTGCCAGGAGTAAGATCTGATATCAGGAGGATTCTGGGAAGAAGTAACAACTACGGTAAGGACTAAAGATTGAGTATGAATGAGCCAGATTAAAAAAAAAAAAAGTGATGGGAAATCCTAGATGAAGGAGAGAACTCGTTCCAGGCACGAGCCGTTTCTAACTAAAAACTTGTATTATCCACTCAGAATCCCTGATCTACAAACAATAATAGACACTTCAGGAGCAGCAGAGACACAGCAGCGGCCTCTTCTGGCTTTTTTCCTGACACTGCAACGTGGGTCGCTGTGGACACTGCAACCAGTGCTCAAAAGAGAAACCTTCCCTGAGTCGGCTTTGCGTGATCAGCCAGTTCCCATCTCCCTGGGAAAGGCTTCCCAGGTGGCACTAGAGGTAAAAAGCCAGCCTGCCAACGCAGGAGGCGAGAGCATGTGAGTAAGGAAGAGCCCCTGGAGGAGGGCACGGCAGCCCACTCCAGTATTCTTGCCTGGAGAATCCCACGGACAGAGGAGCCTGGTGGGATACGGTCCATAGGGTCTCAAGGAGTTGGACACATCTAAAATGACTTAGCACATCTCTCTATAAAAAACAGTAAACCTCTACAGAATTTGCCATTCACATTTGGTGTGAGCTTAAAGGATGAGGTTCCAGCAATTAAAGAATTATATCAGTTAACAAGCTTTTTGTAAAAATTTCAAACCACCTAGAAGGCTAGGTTTGTCACTCATACATAGTATAAATCAGTCCACTCAGATTATTAAACTCCTAAGACCTGGCTGAATGTTATACTGACTGAACGAAAGCATACACTGAGAAAGAAAGGAAGAAGATCGTTTTGGATTTCGAAGGGTATAGAAGTCTCAGATTAAAAAATAAATAAATGAAACCAGGAAGTTAGTGCTATATGAAAACAACTATATTCTGGCAATCAGTATTCAGAAAACATGAGAGGTGAAAGAAGAGAAAGCAAATAGATTTGTCTGTTTCAAAATGATGCCTCGGGCAGGTCTTAAATCCAAAGAATAATATTTTTTCAAGGGTTTAGGCTCAAGAGCTCCAATTAAGACAGTAATTCCAAAACGGATCATGTGCCTGAAATGAGCAACAACAAAAAAGTGGGAAATGGAGTTTTTTAATATGGCAAAGCGAAGCCCGGGGTTGCCAATGCCTGTGTTCTAGAGTGTGCTAGTTGCTCAGCTGGGCCCAGCTCTTTGTGGCCCTGTGGACTGTAGCCCTCCAGGCTCCTCTGACTGCAGAATTCTCCAGGCAAGAATACTCAAGTGGGTAGCCATTCCCTTCTCCAGGGGATCTTCGTGACCCAGGGATCGAACCTGGCTCTCCTGCATTGCAGGGAGATTCTTCATTGTTTGAGCCACCGGGAAAGCCCATAATTATCAATAATCACGGTTAAAATAAGTGAATTAATTTTCCTACTAAAAATGCAGGTCTCTTGTATATTGAGTTAAAAACAAAGTCCAAGAAGCACATATTAGTCTGCTTGGGCTGCAGAATCCCATAGGCTGGGCAGCCTAAACAACAGAAATTTATTTCTCACTGTTCTTGAGTCTGAAAAGCCCAAGGTCAAGGTACCAGCAAGGTAGATTCATGCTGAGCCTTTTCTCTTGGCTTGCTGCTGAATGTCACCTCACTATGTCCTCACGTGGAAGAGAAANATGGACGTGAGTCTGAGTGAACTCCGGGAAATGGTGATGGACAGGGAGGCCTGGTGTGCTGCGATTCTTGGGGTCGCAAAGAGTCGGACACGACTGAGCGACTGAACTGAACTGAAGTTTAATCCGAGAAGGGAGAAAGTGCAGTAGCCAAAAAAAGCAAGCAGAACAAACTAATAAGAGTTTAGTTGGGAAGAATGTCAAGGACCTTTAGTTCCTTCTCAAGGGCTAGAGATGATATTCCGAGCCGTATTCTGGGAGCTGTCCTGCAGATACTAAAACCCCTGGCAGGTGGAAGGAATCACCCACATGATGAGCAGGACGTGGCCATGAAATAAGCTGCCACAGTTCTGAGAATTGGCCTCAAAGAAATGGGAGTAAACTGGCCCTGGAACTGAAGATTACTGTACTTCAAACAACTGAGGTGGCGCTGGGCAGACCCTCGATGAGCAACCTCAAGGTGACTGTCGGGCTGGCTGCGCTGCGTCTCATGTAGCCCCCCCTCCCCATCTATAAACGCTCCTGCCGGCCGACTGTCCCTGGGGCGGAATCAGCATTTGGACAGGAGCCCACCCCCCTCTCCCCACCCCACCCTCAGTTGCAGCATCCAAAACAGAGCAAGCTTTCCTTTCCCCCAACTTGGCTTCTTTATTGGCTTTTGAGCAGCGAGCAGCCAGACTCTACTTTTGGAAACAGTGACAGAGTCTTTCAAAATGTACTGAGCTGTCAGGAAGGAAGGAGGTACCGGTAAGTATGTGACTAGGAGGGCTTCCACGTGGCTCAGCGGTAAAGAATCTACCTGCCCATGCAGGACAGAGATGCAGGAGACGCAGGTTCGATCCCTGGGTCAGGAAGATCCCCTGGTGGAGGAAATAGCAACCCACTCCAGTCTTCTTGCCTGGACAATCTCACAAGCAGAGCAGCCCGACAGGCCACAGTCCCTGGGGTCGCAGAGAGCTGGACACGACTGAGGGGCCAAGTACACGCAGGCGCTTATGTGACTGGGAAGCACAGGCCATATTCACTTCTGAGAATCAGAGCTCCGCATCGGACTCAACTGATAGAGTCATTGTCTGAAAGACAAATAAGGGACTTTACTCAATCGTCAGTCGACTATACCTGGTCTGTAAGGACTGTTTCGTGTAAACACATCTGCTGTTTATGACTTTATGAGGCAGCGCTACACTAGAGAATCGGAAGTCAGCGTCATCACTGACTGTTAAGTCACTTCAGTCGTGTCCGCCTCTGTGCAGCCCACCAGGCTCCCCCGTCCCTGGTATTCTCCAGGCGAGGACACTGGAGTGGGTTGCCATCCCCTTCCCCAGTGCATGAAAGTGAAAAGTGAAGTCGCTCAGTCGTGTCTGACTTCTAGCGACCCCATGGACTGCAGCCCACCAGGCTCCTCTGTCCAGGGGATTTTCCAGGCAAGCAACGTGAAATCTCTTCCCCCCTCACTGTACTCCGTCCCCCGACCCCCTGCAGCCATGAGCTCCTTCTCTACGTCTATGAGTCTGTTTCGTCTCTGTATTGTAATTAAGTCCATTTGTATGATTTTTTTTTAGATTCCACGTACAAGGGTGTCATAAAGGATAGTTACGGAGCTCGGGATGGACATGCACACACTGCTATATTCATAATGGGTAACCGGCAAGGACCTACTGTATGGCACATGGAACTCTATTCCATATATGTGGCAGGCTGGATGAGAGGGGAGCTTGGGGGAGAATGGATCCATGTACGTGTATGGCTGAGTCCCTTCCATGTTTACCTGAAACTATCAGAACATTGTTTGTTAATTGGCTATACCCCAATACAAAAGAAAAACTTTAAGAGGAAGAGGTGAAACCCCAAACAGATGGCTTCCCGAGGCTCGTGTGACCTGTTTGTGCAGTTATTAATAACTGTCTGGAACGGTCAGGTGGGACATGGAAACCAGAGTGGAGCCTGGGGGACTCTGGGCCTCTCCACAGAGGGCCAGCTGCTGTGGCTCCTTCTTCTTCACTTCATTAGTCATCCATGAAGCGTGCTGGGCAACGCACTGCCTGTCGGTCTGGTTGGTTGTTCAGCCCAATATGCTTGTGCCAGGAGTAAGATCTGATATCAGGAGGATTCTGGGAAGAAGTAACAACTACGGTAAGGACTAAAGATTGAGTATGAATGAGCCAGATTTAAAAAAAAAAAAAAAGTGATGGGAAATCCTAGATGAAGGAGAGAACTCGTTCCAGGCACGAGCCGTTTCTAACTAAAAACTTGTATTATCCACTCAGAATCCCTGATCTACAAACAATAATAGACACTTCAGGAACAGCAGAGACACAGCAGCGGCCTCTTCTGGCTTTTTTCCTGACACTGCAACGTGGGTCGCTGTGGACACTGCAACCAGTGCTCAAAAGAGAAACCTTCCCTGAGTCGGCTTTGCGTGATTAGCCAGCTCCCATCTCCCTGGGAAAGGCTTCCCAGGTGGCACTAGAGGTAAAAAGCCAGCCTGCCAATGCAGGAGGTGAGAGCATGTGAGTAAGGAAGAGCCCCTGGAGGAGGGCACGGCAGCCCACTCCAGTATTCTTGCCTGGAGAATCCCACGGACAGAGGAGCCTGGTGGGATACGGTCCATAGGGTCTCAAGGAGTTGGACACATCTAAAATGCCTTAGCACATCTCTCTATAAAAAATAGTAAACCTCTACAGAATTTGCCATTCACATTTGGTGTGAGCTTAAAGGATGAGGTTCCAGCAATTAAAGAATTATATCAGTTAATAAGCTTTTTGTAAAAATTTCAAACCACCTAGAAGGCTAGGTTTGTCACTCATACATAGTATAAATCAGTCCACTCAGATTATTAAACTCCTAAGACCTGGCTGAATGTTATACTGACTGAACGAAAGCATACACTGAGAAAGAAAGGAAGAAGATCGTTTTGGATTTCGAAGGGTATAGAAGTCTCAGATTAAAAAATAAATAAATGAAACCAGGAAGTTAGTGCTATATGAAAACAACTATATTCTGGCAATCAGTATTCAGAAAACATGAGAGGTGAAAGAAGAGAAAGCAAATAGATTTGTCTGTTTCAAAATGATGCCTCGGGCAGGTCTTAAATCCAAAGAATAATATTTTTTCAAGGGTTTAGGCTCAAGAGCTCCAATTAAGACAGTAATTCCAAAACGGATCATGTGCCTGAAATGAGCAACAACAAAAAAGTGGGAAATGGAGTTTTTTAATATGGCAAAGCGAAGCCCGGGGTTGCCAATGCCTGTGTTCTAGAGTGTGCTAGTTGCTCAGCTGGGCCCAGCTCTTTGTGGCCCTGTGGACTGTAGCCCTCCAGGCTCCTCTGACCGCGGAATTCTCCAGGCAAGAATACTCGAGTGGGTAGCCATTCCCTTCTCCAGGGGATCTTCGTGACCCAGGGATCGAACCTGGCTCTCCTGCATTGCAGGGAGATTCTTCACTGTTTGAGCCACCGGGAAAGCCCATAATTATCAATAATCACGGTTAAAATAAGTGAATTAATTTTCCTACTAAAAATGCAGGTCTCTTGTATATTGAGTTAAAAACAAAGTCCAAGAAGCACATATTAGTCTGCTTGGGCTGCAGAATCCCATAGGCTGGGCAGCCTAAACAACAGAAATTTATTTCTCACTGTTCTTGAGTCTGAAAAGCCCAAGGTCAAGGTACCAGCAAGGTAGATTCATGCTGAGCCTTTTCTCTTGGCTTGCTGCTGAATGTCACCTCACTATGTCCTCACGTGGAAGAGAAAGAGGAAGATGGAGAGAGGGCTCTGATCTCTCTCTTTCTGCTGAGAAGGACACCAATCCCATCACGGGGACTCCACCCTTATGACCTCAACTAAACATCCAAAAATCATCACACTGGAGGTTAGGGCTTCAACCCATAAATGAGGGAGGGGAAAGCAGAAAAACATTCAGTCCACACATCTGCAACAAGCAACATGTGAGGGTCAAAAGGATGGAAAACAGATGCACTTGACAAATGTTAAACTGAAAGCAAGCCAATAACATCAGTATCTGCAGGAGAAAAAAGAACTTGAACATTTGATAAGCACAGAGTCCTCCGCACAAGATGGGTTATGAAATCTTCCCAACAACACGAGACAGCTATGGAATATACACATGTGCAAAGAGTGCAAAGAGTGATTGGTAAGTCCGCAATCAAAGGGGGAGAATTCAGGACCCTTTCTGCAGAAAGTAACAGATGGAGTAGATTTTGTTTAAGTTGGATTTACACCATCCTATTATAGTTTGAGTTCTTCATGATTTCTGGTTTCTGCTTGTGTGTCTGAGAACTGTCCGTGTGTCTGTCCATCCCAGCTGGCCTTCAAGGATGCATGGCCGCACATGGAGCACTGGGCCCTAGTTTCTGAGTCTTAGTTCCGGTCCCTGCTTGTGCTCATCAGCTGTATATTGAGCAAGATCTGTATCTCTAGTCCAGTGCTGACAGCCGTTCCTTTCACCTACAGATAAATGCTGCTTAGGAGAAATCGGGATGTGAGGATGGAGGAAAGACAGGGGCTTACTAGACATCCTAGGCCATCTCCCACCCAACCGCTTACTTCTGTCATGCCCAACGTGAACTTGTTTTTGCTTTCACAGCTCCTGTCTCCACAGCAGTCTGCTCCAGTCTGGCGTTTCCTCTCTGCTCAACCATCTGCTCAGAGTTTCAGGCTCAGTGGTGGTGCTTTGGGGACGGATTATTGTCTTTGTCCCTCTTTATTTTTCCCGTTATCTTATGTAATTACTGGTGTTCAGTTCACCACCTCGGCCCCCTCTCCACCTGGCCTTCCTTCTCTGCACTCCTTCCCCCAGGCTGGCCCCACCTCCACATCATACCAGCAGCTCTGTATTTACCTTATGCTGCTGCCCTTACAGTCAGATGAACCTGGGCCAACCCTACTTTACTGTGGACACGAAACAGTACCTGAAACAGCACCTGAGTCCTGGGCTTTACATATGAGTCTTCCCAAGAAACTTTTACCTTCAGGGAGGGCTTCAGCTTGGGAATATGGGGAGAAGACAGTGGACTATCTCTGATACGCCCTTTTAGAGTCTTTTAAAAGGGGGGAGGGGATAGGTTACCAGGGACCTTCCCACCTCCCTCCCTCTCCTGAAGAAGCACCTGTTTTCACAGAGTAAAAATAGGGGCAGTCCAACAAGTTCTTGGCAACCAAGGCTTATCTTGTCTCCATGGGATGAGTAGCCTATGTGGGATGTATTTAAAAATTTAAGAATGATGCTCAGCATTCATAATAAAAATACTTAAAACAGGTAAAGGCGTTAACCTTTTAATTCTTAAAACAGTGTGTCTATTTGTTTTGGTGGAGCTGGGTCTTTGTTGCTGTGTGTGAGCTTCCTCCAGGGGTGGGGAGTGGGGGCTACTCTCCACTGTGGCATGTGGGCGTCTCCTGTTGTGGCCACAGGTTCGCGGGAGCATGGCCGTCAGCAGCTGTGGCACGTGGGCTCAGCAGTCGCAGCTTGAGGGCTCTAGAGCGTGGGCTCGGTAGTTGCGGCACATGGGCTTAGTTGCTCCAGGGCATGTGGGCTCTTCCCAGACCAGGGATCAAACCCATGTTCCCTGCGCTGGCAGGCAGGTTCTTAACCTCTGGACCACCAAAGAAGAACCAGCACCAACCGTTTCAGTTTGTCTTCCCTCAGGCTACTCCAGGCCCTGGAGATCCTAACACCTCGCTAGCCTCCTAACAGCCACCCACCGGTCCCTGCCTGAACACACACACCTCTGCTAGCCTCTTTATCTCCTGATCTCATCTAAACTTAGTCTAAATATTTAGCTTTGTGTGTCCCCAAATCATGCGTTATAGAGGTTTTGCAAATCCCCTTTTGGCATAGTCACTGAAGGTCTAAAAACTATTCATGACAAATATATCTGAGGTAAGACTTCATTTCCTGCCAGATCAGCCAGTCTTCTTATATATGAACATTGAACTGCTCAGCGGCCATGAAATAAGTTGAAAAGGAGTTATCATGCTTCTATAGTCATTGATTATCCCAGAAAAGGTAGTGTCTTGAAAATGAATTTATTTCTCCTGTATACACTTTTTCTCTTTTGATAATTGTACTCTGTGTCTGGAGAAGGGATGGGCTACCCACTCTAGTATTCTTGGGCTTCTGCTGTGGCTCAGCTGGTAAAGAATCTGCCTGCAATGAGGGAGACCTGGGTTCGATCCCTGGGTTGGGAAGTTCCCCTGGAGAAGGGAGAGGCTACCCACTCCAGTATTCTGGCCTTTGTCTTAGATTAATTGATCATAAGTGTGTAGGGGTTTCTTTTTTTCTGAGCTCTCTGTTTCATTATCTGTTCTATTTTTGTCCCAGTGCCATGCTGTTTTGACTGCCGTAGCTCTGTAGCAGAGTCTGAAGTCAGAGTACTTGCTAGTTCCAGTTTGGTTCTTTTTTCTCAAGATTGTTTTGGCAATTCAGGGTCTTTTGTAGTTCCATATAAATTTTAGGATTGTTTATTCCAGTTTTGTGGAAAATGTTATGGGTATTTTCATAGGGATTAAAATTTAAATTTGTAGATTGCTTTGAGTAGTATGGCCATTTTAACAATATTAATTCTTCCATCAAGAACACAAAATAACTTTCCATGTATTCATATCATCTTCAATTTTCCTCATCAGTGTTTTAAAGTTTTCAGAATATAAGTCTTTCAATTCCTTAATTAAGTTTATTCTTAGGTATTTTATTTTTTATGTGATTTTAAACGGGATTATTTTATTGTTTTGTCTTTCTTGTGGTTTATTATCAATATATAGGAAAGTAACAAATACTACCTCCACTAAGGAATCTTACGAATTTTCCTATTCACATTCCTCATTAGTGTTTACTCCATCAGTGATGCTCACAGCTGAACACAAATTTCTCTACTATTAAATGTAAACAAAGTACCAGTATTCTCACTCTGCTCCCACTTGCATCCCCGTAAGATGAAGGACAGGAAATCCTGCAGTGCTGCAGCCCATGGGGCTGCAAAGAGTCAGCCGTGACTGTGTGACTGAACAACAACATAGATAAAGGGCTTCCCTGGAGGCTCAGTGGTAAAGATTCCACCTGCTAATGCTGGAGACACGGGTTCGATCCCTGGGTAGGGAAGTTCCCCTGGGAGAATGAAACAGCACCCCACTTTAGTATTGTTGCCTGGGAAATCTCATGGACAAAGGAGCCTCGTGGGCTACAATCCATGGAGTCACAAAAGAATTGGACCTGACTGAGCTACTAAACAACACACGCATGGATAAAATGGGCTACAGATTTTCTGTTTGCCATTATTTGCTCTTCTTTTTTTCTGTTGCAATCTGAGGTTTCTGTTCCTATTTATTTAATATTTGGTTAGAATTCTCACTCTACTATTTTCTACATATGAGTGATATATGATATAACTAGTGGTATAATTTCTGAAGTCTTCCAAATCCACAATATCTTTCTTTGACCCGTGGGGGACTGACAGCCTGTGACCTCATGTTTTAGACTGACCAATTTTTTTTTTTCCTTTTTATGAGGAGGAAATTGAGGCTCAAAGAAAGAAGGTAACCTGTTTAGGTCATATTGCTATTAAGAAGTGGATGACTAGTAAAGGGGTTGGAAGGCAGAGAGAGTGACTAAAATAGGGACTAGCAATCAAAGGTTAAGCTAGGGCTTAACCCAACTTCAAGTTGATGAAATGGCATTAGGCTGCAAAGAGATGGCTGGAGACGAGGCTGGCATGAGTGTGCACCACGTTAGTACAGGGAAGCTCATGCATGTCTACACACTCCACTTTATAGCTTGCTGTTTGCCCTAGATCTTCATGAGTGTATGACTGATTCTCAAACTTTGGTTCACCTGAGGCTCACTGATCATAAACCATAATAAACAGTCTCTGCGTTCCATGTAGTTTCTCAATACATTCTGCTTATGTAACACAGAAGCTGGCAAGCAGGCCGGATTCATCATTTCTTAGTTCAGGACACAGTTTGGGTAAGAAGCTCCATCCAAGATCAACTCGTAGGTGTCCTTGGCTCCTGTGTTTGGGAGGGACATTGGATAGTGGGGGAACAAGGTATTCAACCATCCCGTTTACTCTTTTCTTCAGAGGCAAATCCAGTAACGGACATTAGGTCTTTTGGCTCCTAACCCAGAACAATTTGTGCAATCACAAACGCCTTCACATGTCTTAAATGAGAAGAAGCTGAGAGAAACAAACAGCTGAGTCTTTGTGTGTCAGGCCTTCACTTAAGGTGCAATTCCTCTAAAAATCAGAGAGAAGGGGAGAGTATAGACAATGTGGGGAGAGAGAAAGCCCGCGTGATCCTGGCCCTGAGGACTGAAAGAATGCAGGGCTCCGTGGGGGCATGGAGTAACTATCACCCATATTCCCTTCACACCCACCCCTGTGCGAGGGGGCTTTAGGGGGCATGGACACCCAACCCTCTGGCTCTGTTGCTTTCTTCTCGAAGTCCCCAGTGTTCAAGACTCCTCCCTGCTCTTCTTAAAGCTTACATTCTGATGCAAGGAAACAATAACTAAACTAATAAAAAAATAATCATAGTATACAGTGAAGTGCAGTATAGGGGTGGTCAGGGAGGATGTCTCTGAAAACCTGGCATTTGACACAGCTCCAGAGAAAGACAGGAGAGGGTCAGGCATGCATGTACGAGGCTGGG
>SJYW01019609.1:259882-276858 GCA_006410735.1 Raphicerus campestris | reverse complement strand
GGTATATACATATATAATATAAATAATAGATATGGGGTGGATGCTCAGTTTGTTAAAAATCATAGAGGTGGGAAATTAAAATTATAGCAAATACTACACTCCTTACAGCCACCCAAAAGGCAAGGGATAGATTTTACCTATGTCTTTGTCTTCAGACTCCACCATTTTATCTGGAATATACTAGATATCAACATTTCATGTAGAGTATTTTTGTAATCTCCGTGTATATATTTTTATAACCTGTACTTTAAAGCAGAGTTCCTTTTTTAAAAAATAGCAACTAGGCCTAAGCCTTGAAGACCAAGTGAAATTCGCTCAGTCATGTCCAACTCTTTGCGATCCCGTGGACTATACAATCTATGGAATTCTCCAGGCCTGAATACTGGACTGGGTAGCCTTTCCGATCTCCAGGGCATTTTTTCCAACCCAGGGATGGAACCCAGCTCTCCCACATCACAGGCAGATTCTTTACCAGCTGAGCCACAAGGGAAGCCAAATAATATTGGAGTGCTTCTCCAGCGGCTGTTCCAGCCTCAGGAATGGAACCAGGGTCTCCTGTGTTGCAGGCAGATTCTTCCAAGTGAACCATCAGAGAAGCCTTCAGGATGGGTCCCTAATAAATGAACAGAGGAACAAGTGGTTGGAAGGATGAAACAGTACGAGAAGAGATGATCTACTGGACTGCATGCAGTGAAATGCTGCGGAGCCTTGGCACCTAAAAAGACTCTGGGTGTCGGCATCTGACAGGAATCAAAATCATTCAAGGATCGCCCTCGGGCAATTTATTCACTTTGTTCCCTAATCTGTGAAACAGGAAATGGATGAGAGTGAAAGATGATTAACTGAGACAATCCTGTAGAAAAGGCCAAAACACAGAGTCTGGCATTGAGTGGACAGTTCCTATCTTTCATCTCACTCTCCTCTCTTCAACCTCATGGCCAAGCAGCCTGCTCCACACTGCCAGTGCAGGGAAACAGCAGCTAAGACAATGAGAGGTGGCTTGCAGGCTTTGTTCCCATGTTGCTTTTACCAAATAGACAAGGACCCAGAGTGATGAAAACACAAGTTTGACAGAGACAGGTGAGCTGAGCCTAGGTTAACTGAGCAGAAGGTAAGTTGGGGGGTGGGGGCGGGGAGCGGGGAAGCTGAGCCAACATGAGCTAGTGCAACCGTGGACTAACAGTGGTACTCTTGGGGAGGACATGACATGACGCAGCGTCTGTCACCCCCACCTCTCCGCTCCCTGCCACAGCTGCACACCCTAAAGGTGTGGGAGACTGTAGGGAGATATATCAACAGCCTCAGGCACGCAGATGACACCACCCTTAGGGCAGAAAGCGAAGAGGCACTAAAGAGCCTCCAGATGAAAGTGAAAGAGGAGTGGAAAAGCTGGCTTAAAGCTCAACGTTCAGAAAAGAAAGATCATGGCATCCGGTCCCATCACTTCATGGTAAATAGATGAGGAAACAATGGAATCAGTGAGAGACTTTAATTTGGGGGACTCCAAAATCACTGCAGATGGTGACTGCAGCCGTATAATTGAAAGATGCTTGCTCCTTGGAAGAAAAGCTATGACCAAACTCAACAGCTTATTGAAAAACAGAGACATTATTCTGCCAACAAAGGTCCGTCTGGTCAAGTCTATAGTTTTTCCAGTGGTCATGTATGGATGTGAGAGTTGGACTGTGAAGAAGGCTGAGCACCGAAGAATTGATGCTTTTGTACTGTGGTGTTGGAGAAGACTCTTGAGAGTCCCTTAAACTTCAAAAGAGATCCAACCAGTCCATCCTAAAGGAAATCAGTCCTGAATATTCATTGGAAAGACTGATGCTGAAGCTGAAACTCCAATGCTTTGCCCACCTGATGCGAAGAGCTGACTCTCTGGAAAAGACCCTGATGCTGGGAAAGACTGAAGGCCGGAGAGAGGGACGTCAGAGGACGAGATGGTTGGATGGCATCGCCGACTGGATGGACATGAGTTTGAGGAAACTCCAGGAGTTGGTGATGGACAGGGAGGCCTGGCGTGCTGCAGTCCGTGAGGTCGCAAAGAGTGGGACACGACTGTGCGACTGANCAAGGGATAGATTTTACCTATGTCTTTGTCTTCAGACTCCACCATTTTATCTGGAATATACTAGATATCAACATTTCATGTAGAGTATTTTTGTAATCTCCGTGTATATATTTTTATAACCTGTACTTTAAAGCAGAGTTCCTTTTTTAAAAAATAGCAACTAGGCCTAAGCCTTGAAGACCAAGTGAAATTCGCTCAGTCATGTCCAACTCTTTGCGATCCCGTGGACTATACAATCTATGGAATTCTCCAGGCCTGAATACTGGACTGGGTAGCCTTTCCGATCTCCAGGGCATTTTTTCCAACCCAGGGATGGAACCCAGCTCTCCCACATCACAGGCAGATTCTTTACCAGCTGAGCCACAAGGGAAGCCAAATAATATTGGAGTGCTTCTCCAGCGGCTGTTCCAGCCTCAGGAATGGAACCAGGGTCTCCTGTGTTGCAGGCAGATTCTTCCAAGTGAACCATCAGAGAAGCCTTCAGGATGGGTCCCTAATAAATGAACAGAGGAACAAGTGGTTGGAAGGATGAAACAGTACGAGAAGAGATGATCTACTGGACTGCATGCAGTGAAATGCTGCGGAGCCTTGGCACCTAAAAAGACCTGTCTCTTATACACATCTCCAAAAAAAAAACCAAACAAAAAAACAGAAAAGAAAGAAATTGAACTAACATTTAGCATATTAAATATAGTATATACATATATAATATAAATAATAGATATGGGGTGGATGCTCAGTTTGTTAAAAATCATAGAGGTGGGAAATTAAAATTATAGCAAATACTACACTCCTTACAGCCACCCAAAAGGCAAGGGATAGATTTTACCTATGTCTTTGTCTTCAGACTCCACCATTTTATCTGGAATATACTAGATATCAACATTTCATGTAGAGTATTTTTGTAATCTCCGTGTATATATTTTTATAACCTGTACTTTAAAGCAGAGTTCCTTTTTTAAAAAATAGCAACTAGGCCTAAGCCTTGAAGACCAAGTGAAATTCGCTCAGTCATGTCCAACTCTTTGCGATCCCGTGGACTATACAATCTATGGAATTCTCCAGGCCTGAATACTGGACTGGGTAGCCTTTCCGATCTCCAGGGCATTTTTTCCAACCCAGGGATGGAACCCAGCTCTCCCACATCACAGGCAGATTCTTTACCAGCTGAGCCACAAGGGAAGCCAAATAATATTGGAGTGCTTCTCCAGCGGCTGTTCCAGCCTCAGGAATGGAACCAGGGTCTCCTGTGTTGCAGGCAGATTCTTCCAAGTGAACCATCAGAGAAGCCTTCAGGATGGGTCCCTAATAAATGAACAGAGGAACAAGTGGTTGGAAGGATGAAACAGTACGAGAAGAGATGATCTACTGGACTGCATGCAGTGAAATGCTGCGGAGCCTTGGCACCTAAAAAGACTCTGGGTGTCGGCATCTGACAGGAATCAAAATCATTCAAGGATCGCCCTCGGGCAATTTATTCACTTTGTTCCCTAATCTGTGAAACAGGAAATGGATGAGAGTGAAAGATGATTAACTGAGACAATCCTGTAGAAAAGGCCAAAACACAGAGTCTGGCATTGAGTGGACAGTTCCTATCTTTCATCTCACTCTCCTCTCTTCAACCTCATGGCCAAGCAGCCTGCTCCACACTGCCAGTGCAGGGAAACAGCAGCTAAGACAATGAGAGGTGGCTTGCAGGCTTTGTTCCCATGTTGCTTTTACCAAATAGACAAGGACCCAGAGTGATGAAAACACAAGTTTGACAGAGACAGGTGAGCTGAGCCTAGGTTAACTGAGCAGAAGGTAAGTTGGGGGGTGGGGGCGGGGAGCGGGGAAGCTGAGCCAACATGAGCTAGTGCAACCGTGGACTAACAGTGGTACTCTTGGGGAGGACATGACATGACGCAGCGTCTGTCACCCCCACCTCTCCGCTCCCTGCCACAGCTGCACACCCTAAAGGTGTGGGAGACTGTAGGGAGATATATCAACAGCCTCAGGCACGCAGATGACACCACCCTTAGGGCAGAAAGCGAAGAGGCACTAAAGAGCCTCCAGATGAAAGTGAAAGAGGAGTGGAAAAGCTGGCTTAAAGCTCAACGTTCAGAAAAGAAAGATCATGGCATCCGGTCCCATCACTTCATGGTAAATAGATGAGGAAACAATGGAATCAGTGAGAGACTTTAATTTGGGGGACTCCAAAATCACTGCAGATGGTGACTGCAGCCGTATAATTGAAAGATGCTTGCTCCTTGGAAGAAAAGCTATGACCAAACTCAACAGCTTATTGAAAAACAGAGACATTATTCTGCCAACAAAGGTCCGTCTGGTCAAGTCTATAGTTTTTCCAGTGGTCATGTATGGATGTGAGAGTTGGACTGTGAAGAAGGCTGAGCACCGAAGAATTGATGCTTTTGTACTGTGGTGTTGGAGAAGACTCTTGAGAGTCCCTTAAACTTCAAAAGAGATCCAACCAGTCCATCCTAAAGGAAATCAGTCCTGAATATTCATTGGAAAGACTGATGCTGAAGCTGAAACTCCAATGCTTTGCCCACCTGATGCGAAGAGCTGACTCTCTGGAAAAGACCCTGATGCTGGGAAAGACTGAAGGCCGGAGAGAGGGACGTCAGAGGACGAGATGGTTGGATGGCATCGCCGACTGGATGGACATGAGTTTGAGGAAACTCCAGGAGTTGGTGATGGACAGGGAGGCCTGGCGTGCTGCAGTCCGTGAGGTCGCAAAGAGTGGGACACGACTGTGCGACTGAACTGACCCAAGGGGCGGGGCAGAGCGCGGAAGCCTGGCCAGCCACCCCGAGCTGCCATTGGCCGTCGTGACCGTCAGTCGGCGTTCAGCTCCGCTTGCCCCGCCTCCCTGCTCCGCCCCGCCCCCGGCGGATCCTGCCGCGTCGTCTGCAGGCCGTCTGCGGGTGTCCATCCGGGAAGCAGGTTTGCCCGCCGCGAATACTCGCTTGGCTTGCGCGAGTGCCAGGGAGGGGCCGGGAAGGTGCTGCTCGCGCAGACCGCGGTCACAGGCCCCGTGCGGGAGGGTCCCGGAGGGACAGGGTGGGGCAGCAGGAAGCGAGACGGGAGGGAAGCAGGCCGGCAGGCGCTGGGGTGGGCCGGGGCAGTGGGAGCTGATGAGAACCACAGCGGGGAAGCAGAGGGGGGCGCGGGGCAGCGCCCAGGCCGCGTGCCCGCTGCCTGCGTGCCACGGGAGTCAGCCTGGCTCTGCTGGCGGCTGTGCGCCTGCGGGCCAGTTGCTTGATGTCGCTGGCCACATTTTTCTTTTGAAATGGGGATGACTGAAGTTGCTCCCGGGGGTGTTATGAGGATGAAATTAGTTAATGTTTGTGAAGTCCTTAGTTTTTGTTCAGTGAACACGGATGGTCGCCAGCGGCATTGGCATCACCTTTTGAGAAATGCAGGTCACCCCACCCGGCCACACTCCAGCCTTATGGCCTCAGGAGCTCACAGGAGCTCAGAAATGCGTTTCAACAAGATCACTACAGGGTCCGTCCCCACGAAGTGCTGGTCTGCGCTTCTCAGGCAGATCTGCTGATGCCTCTGCGGGTCAAGAGATGCAGATTACCGACCCTCACCTGGTGAATTTACGCCGAGACTGAGTCCCAGAATCTGTGGTTTATTAAAAGCTACTCACGTGATTGAGTTTGAAAGCAAATGGTTGGAGAATCACAAATGAATAGATCGTTCTAATTCACATACAGGGAATCAAGACACCCGCCCTCCATCCCACCCCACCCCGCACCCCAAAACGCAACCGGAGCTTGCCTAAGGTCTCCGTTCAGGGTCCTAAGAATCTGGACACACCGACACCCCTCCTCCTCTGCCCCAACTAGTCCAGTGGCCTCAAAGTATCATTTCCTATTCTGTGAAATGAGGGCAAAAGTCACACCTAGCTCAAGGGGTGACTGTGAAGATCAAATATGACCCAGAAAAGTCCCCTCTGGGAATGTGGATTGGACGGAAGTGTTCATCCATGTCTGGCCCCAGAGCCTGCAATTCCTGCAGGTGCCTGGGACCCTGCAATTCCCTCGATAAAATAAGCCTCCTTGGAAACTCAAGTCAGCAAGTGAGGGGCTTCGGGGAGATATCCAGGCCTCTTAGTTTGGCCTGAGTCTGGTCCAGCCCAGTTCTGAGCCATCCCCAGAACAGAGACAGGAGCTCAGAGGATGGTTTCCAAGTCACAGTGTGCCTGCGAGGATGCATGAGTAAAACCATCCAGCTCGTGCTGCCTCTTGGCTCCAGGCAGTGTCCACCCCCATAGTTCTTTTCCTGGTGAGGAAAAACTCCCTGCTTGCTGGCAACCTCCTCAGAGCGTCTGGTGTCCTGCAAGGGAGGGCTTTGCTGCCCCCCAAGTGTGTTGTCTTCCTAGGACAGGATGGACCAGGGGTCTCTGTAGACAGTTTAGCTGCCAGGCCTTCAGGGCTGACCCTATGATGCTGCTAGAAATTTAGAGCCCCCACCCACCTCCTCTTTTAAGAAGGGGACAGCGTTGGAGGGGGTTTCAAGAGGGAGGGGACATATGTATACCTCTGACTGATTCATGTTGATGTAGGACAGAAAGCAGCATTGTAAAGCAATTATCCTTCAGTTAAAAATAAATTTTGAATGTTAAAGTAAAAAAATAAATTGAAATAGATTCACAGACGTAGAAAACAAACTTGTAAGTTACCAAAGGGGATGCGTGAACGCTCAGTCATGTGTGGCTCTTTCCTCTTCCANACTGAAGTTGCTCCCGGGGGTGTTATGAGGATGAAATTAGTTAATGTTTGTGAAGTCCTTAGTTTTTGTTCAGTGAACACGGATGGTCGCCAGCGGCATTGGCATCACCTTTTGAGAAATGCAGGTCACCCCACCCGGCCACACTCCAGCCTTATGGCCTCAGGAGCTCACAGGAGCTCAGAAATGCGTTTCAACAAGATCACTACAGGGTCCGTCCCCACGAAGTGCTGGTCTGCGCTTCTCAGGCAGATCTGCTGATGCCTCTGCGGGTCAAGAGATGCAGATTACCGACCCTCACCTGGTGAATTTACGCCGAGACTGAGTCCCAGAATCTGTGGTTTATTAAAAGCTACTCACGTGATTGAGTTTGAAAGCAAATGGTTGGAGAATCACAAATGAATAGATCGTTCTAATTCACATACAGGGAATCAAGACACCCGCCCTCCATCCCACCCCACCCCGCACCCCAAAACGCAACCGGAGCTTGCCTAAGGTCTCCGTTCAGGGTCCTAAGAATCTGGACACACCGACACCCCTCCTCCTCTGCCCCAACTAGTCCAGTGGCCTCAAAGTATCATTTCCTATTCTGTGAAATGAGGGCAAAAGTCACACCTAGCTCAAGGGGTGACTGTGAAGATCAAATATGACCCAGAAAAGTCCCCTCTGGGAATGTGGATTGGACGGAAGTGTTCATCCATGTCTGGCCCCAGAGCCTGCAATTCCTGCAGGTGCCTGGGACCCTGCAATTCCCTCGATAAAATAAGCCTCCTTGGAAACTCAAGTCAGCAAGTGAGGGGCTTCGGGGAGATATCCAGGCCTCTTAGTTTGGCCTGAGTCTGGTCCAGCCCAGTTCTGAGCCATCCCCAGAACAGAGACAGGAGCTCAGAGGATGGTTTCCAAGTCACAGTGTGCCTGCGAGGATGCATGAGTAAAACCATCCAGCTCGTGCTGCCTCTTGGCTCCAGGCAGTGTCCACCCCCATAGTTCTTTTCCTGGTGAGGAAAAACTCCCTGCTTGCTGGCAACCTCCTCAGAGCGTCTGGTGTCCTGCAAGGGAGGGCTTTGCTGCCCCCCAAGTGTGTTGTCTTCCTAGGACAGGATGGACCAGGGGTCTCTGTAGACAGTTTAGCTGCCAGGCCTTCAGGGCTGACCCTATGATGCTGCTAGAAATTTAGAGCCCCCACCCACCTCCTCTTTTAAGAAGGGGACAGCGTTGGAGGGGGTTTCAAGAGGGAGGGGACATATGTATACCTCTGACTGATTCATGTTGATGTAGGACAGAAAGCAGCATTGTAAAGCAATTATCCTTCAGTTAAAAATAAATTTTGAATGTTAAAGTAAAAAAATAAATTGAAATAGATTCACAGACGTAGAAAACAAACTTGTAAGTTACCAAAGGGGATGCGTGAACGCTCAGTCATGTGTGGCTCTTTCCTCTTCCAGGGGGTCTTCCGATCCCAGGGATGGAGCCTCGCCTCCGGTGTCTCCTGCATGGCTGGTGGATTCTTCACCTGCTGAGCCATCAGGACACTCCTACCAAAGGAGGTGGTGGGGGGTAAACTACAAGCTTGGGACTAATATATACACACTACTGCTATGCATAAAATAGATTAACCGCAGGGACCTACTGTATAGCACAGGGAACTAGACTCCTTATCTCATAATAACCTATGATGGAAAAGAATCTGAAAAATTACATATGTGTGTGTGTGTGTGTGTGTGTGTGTGTGTGTAACTGAATCATTTTGCTCTACACTTGGAACCAGCATGACACAGCCACAAAATGCAGGAAGATCCCCTGGAGAAGGACATGGCAACCCTTCCCAGTATTCTTGCCTGAAGAATACCATGGACAAAGAAGCCCAGTGGGCTACAGTCCATGGACTCGCAAGAGTTGCACAGGACTTAGTGACTAAACCACCACATTCACATAATTGTGTATTAATTATGCTTCAATTAAAAAAAAGTTAAAAAAAATTTTTTTTAAGAATAAAAGGGAGGGGACAGCTTCTAATTTGAACTGTGGTGGCCCACTGTAAACTTATGGGCGAGGAGACCATCCCACTGGGCTTTGGCATATTCCAGGACCAGCTCTGGAATAGGATGTCCAGGCCTCCAACCCCGACTCTTCCCCCGAGGCCAGACCTCCAGCCCTTCACACTGTGTTGCCTTCGTACATCTAATGACAGTTTTCCCTGTTCAGTCCAGTCACTCAGCTGTGTCAGACTCTTGGCGACCCCATGAGCCGCAGCAGGCCAGGCCTCCCTGTCCATCACCAACTCCCGGAATCCACCCAAACTCATGTCCATTGAGTCAGTGATGCCATCCAGCCATCTCATCCCCTGTCGTCCCTTTCTCCTCCGGCCTTCAATCTTTCCCAGCATCAGGGTGTCCCCCATAAAACTCTTGCTCGTCCCTCATCCATCAAGTTTGAATCTAAACGTGTCTCTCCCTCTCCTTCTTAACTTCTCCCTTCCTTTCTCCCGCGTATTCGCCTCAGGGAGAGGAAAGGTGTCTTCTTGGCCCTAGAACATGTTGTTGTTAACTCTGAATACAGAAATCAGCCCATGCTGTTAGGATACTGAATGTGGGTGGAGCTTCCCAGGTGGCGCTGGTGGTAAACGACTGTGCCTGCCAGTGCAGGAGACACAAGAGACCCAGGCTCGATCCCTGGGTCAGGGAGATCCCCTGGAGAAGGGAATGGCAACCTACGCCAGTATTCTTGCCTGGGAACGCCACTGACAGGGGAGCTTGGTGGGCTACAGTCCACGGGGTCGCAAAAAGCTGGACCTGACTGAAGCGACTGAACATCATGCTGGGGGTAGAGACATCCTTCAAGGTGTGAGCAGTCTTTATCTCATTATGGGTTTGGTGCTGGTGGTTTAGTCGCTAAGTTGTCTCTGATTCTTACGACCCCATGGACTGTACTTTGCCAGGCTCCTCTGTCCATGAGATTCTCCAGGCAAGAATACTGGAGTGGGTTGCCATTTCCTTCTCGAGGGGATGTTCCCGACCCAGGAATCGAACCTAGGTCTTGTGTACTGCAGGCAGATTCTTTACCAACTGAGCTACGAGGGAGGCCCCATTATGGGTTTAACAACAATTAAATAACCCAACCACCTGTGACTTGGTGGTTTATTAAGAGTCGGAGTCTCTAAGTCGTCTCCGATTCTTGAGATCCCATGGACAGAGGAGCCTGGAAGGCTACAGTCCATGGGATTTTCCAGGCAAGAATACTGGAGTGTATTGCCATTTCCTTCTCTAGGGGATCTTCCCAACCCAGGAATCAAACCTGGGTCTCCTGTGTTGTAGGTGGACTCTTAACCAACTGTGCTACAAGGGAAGACTTGGCCAGATGTATTCTTGCTCCATTTATAATGAAATGCAGATGACTTACTGCATATGGCCAACAAGGTGTTTAGTCCAAGGGGCTATGCAGCGTGTGGTCCTATCTGTCTTCAGGGATGTCAGACGTTTCAACAACATCCCATCCGCAGAAGCTGAAAGTGAAGCCTCAGTGGCTCAGCAGATTCCTTGAGCACTCCCTGGCTGTCACTGCTGCGAGCTTGTGGTGGGTTTGCATCGAGCTCTCAGGGCACAGCTTCAAGAGGAAAAGCAATGCTGGGGCTCTGCCATGGACCTAGAGGTCCTGATTCAGCCAGCTCTGTTAGTTTTTCAATGAGGGTCAGTGTAAGGTTGAAATGGAAGACTGCCTCCTAAATGGCATCAGGCCAACAATTCCAAACATGTGGTTCAGTTGCTATTCCAGTGACCAGTAAACAGAGAATAAAGCATCAGCAGGTAGCTCAAGAAACCAAGATGCTTTGGGATTGGCAGGAACCATGTTGGGATGCCATTAGGATGCCATTACAAATGGGCAAAAGTCCATTGGGAGGTAACAATACAAATGTCACCTAAGAAACAGGGGGATCTGGGGAAACAAGACAGGGTTCTTCTTTATCTTCTGCCAAGCTGTCTTCCTTCCATTTATTTTTTCCTTTGCCTTTTCAGTTCACTCATGCTGTCATGTGCAACTCTTTGTGACCCCATGGACTGCAGCACATCAGGCCTCCCTGTCCTTCACCAACTCCCAGAGCTTTCTCAAACGCATGTCCGTCAAGTCAGCAATGCCATCCAGCCATCTCATCCTCTGTCGTCCCCTTCTCCTCCTGCCCTCAGTCTTTCCCAGCGTCAGGGTCTTTTCCAATTAGTGCATTCTTCACATCAGGTGGCCAAAGTATTGGAGTTTCAGCTTTAGCATCAGTCCTTCCAATGAACACTCAAGACTGATCTCCTTTAGGATGGACCGGTTGGATCTCCTTGCAATCCAAGGGACTCTCACGAGTCTTCTCCAACACCGNGCTTTAGCATCAGTCCTTCCAATGAACACTCAAGACTGATCTCCTTTAGGATGGACCGGTTGGATCTCCTTGCAATCCAAGGGACTCTCACAAGTCTTCTCCAACACCGCAGTTCAAAAGCATCAATTCTTTGGTGCTCAGCTTTCTTTGTAGTCCAACTCTCACATCCATACATGACCACTGGAAAAAACATAGCCTTAACTAGACGGACCTTTGTTGGCAAAGTAATGTCTCTGCTTTGTAATATGCTGGTTGGTCATAGCTTTTCTTCCCAGGAGCAAGTGTCTTTTAATTTCATGGCTGCATGTTGAGGCTGGCTCAACAAGGCAGAGTTTCCCAAAAATGCAATGCAGAGAAAGAATGAGAAAGACACAAGAATTGAAAGCGAGGATCAGGAGACCAACACTGCTCCTAGGTGAAGGTACCCAAACTGATCAAGTCAGCTTTATTACATGTTTTCAGGCAGGAGAGTCCATGCAAGGGAAAACGTGCTCTCAGAAGCATATGGAGCCACAAGGCTGCTAAGATAGGCTAGGAATGTAACATAAACTAAGAAAGATTTACTTGTACTAATAATTTAAGTTGCTGTCTCAATAACAAAGCTCCAGATGTGAAAATATTTGACTCAGAGATGCCAGGTCATGGAACAGTCTGATGATGCCTTTCCACCTCCAGGCACACATCCTGCTTTCAAGATGTTTTTCTGTTCCCTCTGGGCTTAATCCAAGAGTCCTGTCTTGAGGTGTCTGGTCAGCAAGGTTGATAATGCTTTCGCATGCCTTTCCCAGGGTCTGCTTTTTCTCTCTTGTACTTGCTTCCTACAGTGGCAGTCACCATCTGCAGTGATTTTGGAGTGCAAAAAAATAAAGTCAGCCACTGTTTCCACTGTTTCACCATCTATCTGCCATGAAGTAATGGGAGTGGATGCCATGATCTTAGTTTTCTGAATGTTGAGTTTTAAGTCAAATTTTTCACTCTTCTCCTTTCATCAAGAAGCTCTTTAGTTCTTCTTCACTTCCCTGGTGGCTCAGACAGTAAAGCGTCTCTCTCCCAGTGCAGGAGACCTGGGTTCAATCCCTGGGTCAGGAAGATCCCTTGGAGAAGGAAATGGCAACCCACTCCAGTCCTCTTGCCTGGAGAATCCCATGGATGGAGGAGCCTGGTGGGCTACATTCCATGGAGTCGCAAAGAGTCAGACACGACTGAGCGACTTCACTTTTCACTCTTTAAGGGTGGGTTCATCTGTGTATCTGAGGTTATTGAAATTTCTCCTTGCAATCTTGATTCCAGCTTGTGCTTCATTCAGCCCAGCATTTCACATGATGTACTCTTCATATAAGCTAAATAAACAGGGTGACAATATACAGCCTTGACTTACTCCTTTCCCAATTTTGAACCAGTCTGTTGTTGCATGTCCAGTTCTAACTGTTGCTTTGTGACCTGCATACAGATTCCTCAGGAGCCAGACAAGGTGGTCTGGTATTCCCATCACTTGAAGAATTTTCCATAGCTTGTTGTGACATACAATCAAAAGNGGACATTCATATAGATGGAATCAACAATAAATGGTCCTTTGTAACTGGCTAATTTGGCATCCTGTTTTATTGTCAAATATTCTACTATGTGGAAATTCCATGCTTACTCAGTTATTATTTGGTGACCATCTGTGGTGTTTTCACACTTTGGTTCTGGATAATGCTACTATGTACATTCTTATATAAAATTTTGTGTGGATGTAAATTTCCAATTCTCTTGGGTATATATCTAGAGATAGAATTGCTAGTTCATATGATAATTTTATGTTTACTATCTTGAGGGACTGCTAGATTATTTTACAAAGTGACTGCAGCATTTTACATACCCACTGGCAAAGTATGAGAGTTCTGATTTTTTTTATCTTTATCAATATTTATTTAATGGACTGGAAGNGCCATAATAGGATTAATCTATCTTGACTGCTTTCTTATTCTTAAAAATATAAATAAGGACATACCAGAATGTTAATTAAGGGCATCTTCAAAAATTCTACAGGAAATATTGTGTTAAATAATCATTAGAAGCTTTTTTGTTTATAATCAGGGAGAATGGAGGAATACTCACTATTAGCTGGTGATTACAAAATCATCATTACATCACACTATACTGGTGATTTTAGCCAGGACAGTACAATAAAATAAGAAAAATAGTAAAAATACAATTAAGGGACATCCCTGGTGATTCAGGGGCTTCCCTGGTGGTTAAACAGTAAAGAATCTGCCTGCAGTGTGGGAGACCTGGGTTCAGTCCTGGGGTCAGGAAAATCCCCTGGAGAAGGGAATGGCTTCCCACTCCAGTATTCTGGCCTGGAGAATTCCATGGACAGAGGAGTCTGGTGGGCTACAATCCATGGGGTCACAAAGAGTTAGACATATCTGAAGCAGCTTAGCACACAGCTGGTGGTCCTGTGATTAAGAAACTGCCTTCCAATGCAGGGGATGCAGATTTGATCCTGGATGGGAAACTAAGATCCCACATTCTGCATGACTTACTGAGCCCACATACTTCTAGAATTAAAATTAGTTAAGAGTTGAAAAACTTCTGTGGTCTCGGTCAGTAAAGCATCTGCCAAAATGCAGGAGACCTGGGTTCAATCCTTGGGTTAGAAAGATCTCTGGAGAAAGAAATGGCAACCCACTCCAGTATTCTTCCCTGGAAAATCCCACGGATGGAGGAGTCTGGTAGGCTACAGTCTACGGAGTCACAAAGAGTCACGACACGACTGAGCAACTTCACTTTCACTTTCACTTTAAAAGTTGAAAAGTAAGGAACAAGGCATATTCTTGAAACATCCACAGATGATATGATTACCTGTTTTGAAAACCAAAAAGATCTATAGACCAAATGTTAGAAATGATTATTATATAACAGTTGACTAGATTTTAAGATTGATATCTACAAAAAAATATGCATTTATCTTGATCAGCAATAATCTTTCTGATTTCTGGTTATACTTTCTATATAATATCAAAAAATTGCTTTATGAGGCCTAGAAAAATATCAGGTACCCAGGAATAAATGTAAGAAATGGTTTGCAAGTCTTTTATGTATAAAATTGTATAGTTTTGTGGGAAGACATGAAAGGAGACCTCATTGTCAAGATAGCAGGTATTCATGAGTAGGGAAACTCATTGGGATGAGTTTTGGGATGTCAGTCCTTCCTAGATTCATTGATTGAATACAAGCCCAGTTAAAAGTCCAACAGTTTATTTTTCTGGTGTTTAAGATGATCACCAAGATTTATTAAAAGAGCAGAGGGCTAATATCTAAGACATTTCTGAAGATAAAGTGGGGGAAACTGTAAGATTGGAAGTAAGACAATATTTGGTGCAGATGTGGAAAAATACACCACTGGAACAGAGCAGATGCAAACCCATGAAGTGTGTGAACAGGTCTTTGCATTACTTTGCTGGGCCTTCCATAACAAATACCACAGACTGAATGACTGAAGCACAAATGTGTACTCTTTCAGTTCAGGAGGTTCAGAGGCCAAGGTCAGGTGGTCAGTAGGGTTGGTGCCTTGTGAGCTCTATGCAGGAAGGATCTACATGAGGCCTCTCTCCTTGACTTGTTGATGGCCATCTTTAACCTCTATTTCATCTTCCCTCTGGGTGTGTCTATCTCTGTTCAAATGCCTTTTTATAAGGTTATCATTCATAATGGCCTGGGGGTCCACTGTACTCTTTTAATGAATTATAATTTTAATGAATTTTAATGAATTTAATGAATAGGGTTGCTGTTTCCAGCAACCCTATTTCCAAATGAGGTAACATTCTAAGGTACTTTTTTAGGGGGTCATTGTCTAACCTTTTTCTTACGTGGCAAAACTGATGGTACAGACCAGTGAAGAAAAGATTAGCAATTTAATTAGTAGTGCTGGGAAAATTATCCTTATATGAAAAGCAAAATGGCTGTCTGGGGAGGCCTTACAAATATATGTGAAAAGAAGAGAAGCGAAAAGCAAAGAAGAAAAGGAAAGATATAAGCATCTGAATGCAGAGTTCCAAAGAATAGCAAGGAGACATAAGAAAGCCTTCCTCAGCAATCAATGCAAAGAAACAGAGGAAAATAACAGACTGGGAAAGACTAGAGATCCCTTCAAGAAAATTAGACATACCAAGGGAACATTTCATGCAAAGATGGGCTCAGTAAACACAGAAGTGATATTGACCTAACAGAAGCAGAAGATATAAAGAAGTGGCAAGAATACACAGAAGAACTGTACAATAAAGAGCTCCACGACCCAGATAATCACGATGGTGTGATTACTCACCTAGAGCCAGTCATCCTGGAATGTGAAGTCAAGTGGGCCTTAGAAAGCATTACTACGAACAAAACTAGTGGAGGTGATGGAATTCCAGTTGGGCTATTTCAAATCCTGAAAGATGATGCTGTGAAAGTGCTGCCCTCAATATGCCAGCAAATTTGGAAAACTCAGCAGTGGCCACAGGACTGGAAGAGGTCCGTTTTCATTCCAAACCCAAAGAAAGGCAATGCCAAAGAATGCTCAAACTACTGCACAACTGCACTCATCTCACACGCAAGTAAAATAATACTCAAAATTCTCCAAGCCAGGCATCAGCAATGCATGAACCATGAACTTCCAGATGTTCAAGCTGGTTTTAGAAAAGACAGAGGAACCAGAGATCAAATTGCCAACATCGTCTGGATCATGGAAAAAGGAGGAGAGTTCCAGAAAAACATCTATTTCTGCTTTATTGACTAGGCCAAAGCCTTTGACTGTGTGGATCACAATAAACAGTAAAGAATTCTGAAAGAGATGGGAATACCAGACCACCTGACGTGCCTCTTGAGAAACCTATATGCAGGTCAGGAAGCAACAGTTAGAACTGGACATGGAACAACAGACTGGTTCCAAATAGGAAAAGGAATATTGTCACCCTGCTTATTTAACTTATATGCAGAGTACATCATGGGAAATGCTGGACTGGAAGAAGCACAAGCTGGAATCAAGATTGCCGGGAAAAATATCAATAACCTCAGATATGCAGATGACACCACCCTTATGGCAGAAAGTGAAGAGGAACTCAAAAGCCTCTTGATGAAAGTGAAAAAGGGGAGTGAAAAAGTTGGCTTAAAGCTCAACATTCAGAAAACTAAGATCATGGCATTTGGTCCCATCACTTCATGGGAAATAGATGGGGAAACAGTGTCAGAGTTTATTTTGGGGTGGCTCCAAAATCACTGCAGATGGTGATTGCAGCTATGAAATTAATTATAAGGCGCTTACTTGTTGGAAGGAAAGTTATGACCAACCTATATGGCATATTGAAAGTAGAGACGTTACTTTGCCAACAAAAGTCTGTCTAGTCAAGGCTATGGTTTTTCCAGTGGTCATGTTTGAATGTGAGAGTTGGACTGTGAAGAAGGCTGAGCACCAAAGAATTGATGCTTTTGAACTGTAGTGTTGGAGAAGACTCTTGAGAGTCCCTTGGACTGCAAGGAGATCCAACCAGTCCATTCTAAAGGAGATCGGTCCTGGGTGTTCTTTGGAAGGTCTGATGCTAAAGCTGAAACTCCAATATTTTGGCCACCTCATGCAAAGAGTTGACTCACTGGAAAAGACTACAGTGCTGGCAGGGATTGGGGCCAGGAGGAGAAGGGGACGACAGAGGATGAGATGGCTGTATGGCATCACCGACTGGATGGACATGAGTTTGAGTGAACTCCTGGAGTTGGTGATGGACAGGGAGGCCTGGCATGCTGCAGTTCATGGGGTTGCAAAGAGTTGGACATGACTGA
>SJYW01019609.1:245978-259132 GCA_006410735.1 Raphicerus campestris | reverse complement strand
AAATATCAATAACCTCAGATATGCAGATGACACCACCCTTATGGCAGAAAGTGAAGAGGAACTCAAAAGCCTCTTGATGAAAGTGAAAAAGGGGAGTGAAAAAGTTGGCTTAAAGCTCAACATTCAGAAAACTAAGATCATGGCATTTGGTCCCATCACTTCATGGGAAATAGATGGGGAAACAGTGTCAGAGTTTATTTTGGGGTGGCTCCAAAATCACTGCAGATGGTGATTGCAGCTATGAAATTAATTATAAGGCGCTTACTTGTTGGAAGGAAAGTTATGACCAACCTATATGGCATATTGAAAGTAGAGACGTTACTTTGCCAACAAAAGTCTGTCTAGTCAAGGCTATGGTTTTTCCAGTGGTCATGTTTGAATGTGAGAGTTGGACTGTGAAGAAGGCTGAGCACCAAAGAATTGATGCTTTTGAACTGTGGTGTTGGAGAAGACTCTTGAGAGTCCCTTGGACTGCAAGGAGATCCAACCAGTCCATTCTAAAGGAGATCGGTCCTGGGTGTTCTTTGGAAGGTCTGATGCTAAAGCTGAAACTCCAATATTTTGGCCACCTCATGCAAAGAGTTGACTCACTGGAAAAGACTACAGTGCTGGCAGGGATTGGGGCCAGGAGGAGAAGGGGACGACAGAGGATGAGATGGCTGTATGGCATCACCGACTGGATGGACATGAGTTTGAGTGAACTCCTGGAGTTGGTGATGGACAGGGAGGCCTGGCATGCTGCAGTTCATGGGGTTGCAAAGAGTTGGACATGACTGAGCAACTGAACTGAACTGAACTGATACAAAAGCAATCCACAAACTCAGAAAGTGAAAGAAAGTGAGTCATGTCCTACTCTTTGTGGGCTGTAGCTTGCTAGGCACTTCTGTCCGTGAGACTTCCCAGGCAAGAATACTGGAGTGGGTTGCCATTTCCTTCTCCAGGGGATCTTCCCAATCCAAGAATCCAACCTGGGTTTCTTTCTTTGCAGGTAGATTCTTTACCATCTGAGCCACCTGGGAAGTCCACAAACTCAGAGAATACATTTTTTAATACATATGATGAGTAAATAATATGTTTCTAGGATATAAAGTACTTTCAATAATAATAAGAAAAATAATCCAATAAAAGATGGGTAAAAGACATGAACAGGCAGAAATTATTAAACTTATTAGACTACCAGTAAGATGCCATTTCAGGAGAGGGATAAGTTGGGAGATCTGGCGTGACACATGTACACTGCTGTGTATAAAGCTGGGCTTCCCTGGTGGCTCAGACAGTAAAGAATCTGCCTGCAGTGCAGGAGACCCGGGTTCAGTCCCTGGATTGGGAAGGTGCCCTGGCAGAGGGCATGGCAACACACTCCAGTATTCTTGCCTGGAGAATCCCCATGGACAGAGGAGCCTGGTGGGCTACAGTCCATGGCGTCGCACAGAGTTGGACATGACTAAGCAACTAAGCACATATGTAAAGTAGTTAACTAATAACAGCCTGCTGTATACATGGGGAATTCTACTCATTGCTCTGTAATGGTCTACATGGGAAAAGAATCTTAACATAAAGAGTGGATATATATGTATATATACATGATTAGCTTTGCTGTACCCCTGAAATTAACATTGTAAATCAACTATACCCCAGTGAAATTTTTTTTTGAAAGATGCCATTTCACATTCACAAGATTGGCAAACTTTAAAAGTTGGGCAATACCATGTTTTGATAAGGATGTGGAGGCAATGAGAACTCCTGTTTCCCACTGGCAGAAGTGTAAAGTGGTACAACCATTTAGTAAATAATTTGACAGTATTTAATAAAGGTGAGTATGCATATTCCAGAAGCTGAGCAGTTCCGCTCCTGAGTCTGTTCCCAAGAGACCCTCTTGTACGTGTGCCCCAGGAAACATATTAATAGATATTCACAGCAGAACCATACTACTGTAGTTAGTAGGAAAGAAAAAAAAAAACTAGAAATTACTGAAATGCACATAACCAGTTAATTTCTTCAGTGGATTCTATTTAACTGTGACAGTGAATTTAAAGCTCCATCAACTGGAAAGAACGTCAAAAAAATAGTGAAACAAATCACAGAAGACATATTCATGTATGTGAGACAGCAAAAGAGACACAGATGTATTGAACAGTCTTTTGGAGTCTGTGGGCAGGGTGAGGGCGGGATGATATGGGAGAATGGCATTGAAAGATGTAAATTATCATCCAACCACCAGTCCAGGTTCAGTGCATGATACAGGGTGCTCGGGGCTGGTGCACTGGGATGACCCAGAGGGATGGGATGGGGAGGGAGGGGGAAGGGGGGTTCAGGAGGAGGCACACATGTACACCCATGGCAGATTCAAGTCAATGTATGACAAAACCAATACAATATTATAAAGTAAAATAAAACTAAAAAAAAAGACATTCAAAAAGGTGCATTTGTGCAAAAATCAAAAACAGACAAAGCTAAAGAGTATGCTACTTACATGTGTGTGTGTGTTGCTCAATCCTATCCAACTCTGCGACCCCATGAACTGTAGCCCACCAGGCTCCTCTGTCGATGGAATTCTCCAGGCAGGAATACTGCAGTGAGTTGCCATTTCCTTTTCCAGGTATCTTCCCAACCCAGGGATTGAACCCTTGTCTCCTGCATTGCAGGCAGTTCCTTTGCCATCTGAGCCACTATACGCATATGTCCCTAAAAAAATTTGTTGCCAGCAGATTATCAAAATACTTTTTCCTAGGCTATTGCCAACTGATTGTATATGTATAATATGTTTTGAATATGGATTTGTATATCTGTCCAATCCTGTGACTTATTAATCATGTTAGTATCTTTCCTTAGTGCTGTTGATACCATGTACAGAATAAACTGGACAGTAAATATTCACAGGAATTTTTTAAAAGGTGGTACTTCAAATGTCCAAGTGATGTGTTAAACCGGCTTTGTTAGTAAGTAAATAAATATAAATGTGAAAAATGTAAAAAAAAGTCAAGCTAGATCTCCCAGTTGCCAAACACTTTTATAATAGTAGTACTCAAATCCTTTTGAAGAATTAACCATAATACTGATCTCCTTGAGCAATAGGAAAGAACGGGGAGGGTGAATTGATGTGACCTTCTGAGAAAGCAGTTTGGCATTGTACATGGTGAAGTACATTTATAATCTATTTCCACTGCTGGGAATCTAGCATAGGAAAATACTTTAAGACTTTAGACAAAACATTTTGTGTCTAGAAAAGTTTGTCATATTTAGAATAGTAAAAAACTTAGAAATAATCTGAAGAGCCAGCAATAGAAGAATGGATTAAAAACTATTGTACAGTGAACTACCATATAGCCCCTCAAATTGTGTTTTCAAACGTTGTTTAATGATACGCAAAAGCACTGACAGACTGCTTAGTGAAATGTGAACTCGTATACAGTATGGTATATTTTGATTTTATAATTCAAAAGGCATGGAACATTATTATTAAAGGTGATTCTTACTAAATTTTTAATCTTTCCTTTTCTAAGGATACTGTCATAGAGGAGGCATGTTCTGGCACACCTGTTGATCAGTCACTGTCTGACATACGAGAATGTAACAGCACCATTAAAGTTAAAAGTGGAGTCAGCAAGCATGAAACATCCTCTGAACAACAGAACCCACACGTGAGCACCAGTGAAAAATGTCATTTCACCTTTAGTTTGAATGAACTCCTCAGAAAGTCAGACCGTAGTGTGTTTACAGCATTTGGTGGGGCCAATGAGAATATCTATTCAGTTCTGAGCGCTCATGACCATTTCAGTGAAAGGATGAAGAAACATGTATATGAGAACATAATTGTTTATGAAGAAAAATCAATACAAGCGTATTTAAATTTAGGAATGCCTCTCAGATGCCTGCCTAGTGGTTCCCATTTGAAAATAACATTTGGTCAAAAAAGGAGTAACCAGGAAGATGATCAGGTATTACGCCTGTGTAAAAATCCAGATGCTGAAAGCATTCTTTTTCACATTGTTGCTATTGGGAAGACCATAAAGAAGATTCTTAAGATTAAGGAACTTCATGAACGAGGAACTACACTTCTTGTCTATGCCTTGAAGGGTGAGACTATCGAAGAAGCCCTGTGCAATGATGGCCGATTTCGCTCAGATCTAGACACACTTGAATGGAAAGTAACAGAAGGTCACAATAAAATTTATGGAAAACAGTCCATGGTGGATGAAGTATCTGGAAAAGTCTTAGAATTGGACATTCCTAAAAAACTGTCTGTTAAGAAACGTAACCATAAAACAATTAAACCAAAAGAGGAAAATGCCACTGAAGAGATCAGTCCACAGGATTTAACACAGTCCAGGAGCACAGTCCACGCACCAGAGAGAGATGGGGAGACTGAAGACGCAGAGCACAGCAGAGGAAACATTCTCCCACGCCAGAGTCGAGGGCTTGATATTAAACGTAAGACATTACGGTCCATTTCCAAAATTAAACGTTATTACAATAGTAATCTCTACAAAAGGCTTAGGAGAAAAACCAGACAAGTTAGGCGAAGGCCCTCTCTAGATAGGCAATATGGTATTCAGGAAATCCAAAGGGAGACAACTAATCTCTGGGTAAAGAATTTACAAATATTGAACAAAGTTATGATGCATCAGTATCCAAATTTTAATAAAGAGGCACTTCGGATACAAAAGTATTTTCAGGAAGAACAGAAGAGAATGAAGCTGTCAACATTAAAACAATTCAGCGTGTATAAAAATTACTTTGGAAAAGTGACTGAAAATTCTGTTTCAGTTGCAAGCTGTGAACGTCTTGTTCACCTTAGTAAGTCAGTTGGATTCATTAAATGGGACAATAATGGAAACACAGGCAACGCTACTTGCTTTGTTTTCAACAGTTGTTTTATTTTCACCTGTAGACATGTTTTACGCCTCATCGTGGGAGAAGGTACAGATCCAAAGTCATGGCCAGATAAAATAAGCACATGTGCCAAGGTCNGAAAATTCTGTTTCAGTTGCAAGCTGTGAACGTCTTGTTCACCTTAGTAAGTCAGTTGGCTTCATTAAATGGGACAATAATGGAAACACAGGCAATGCTACTTGCTTTGTTTTCAACAGTTGTTTTATTTTCACCTGTAGACATGTTTTACACCTCATCGTGGGAGAAGGTACAGATCCAAAGTCATGGCCAGATAAAATAAGCACATGTGCCAAGGTCACTTTTGCTTATACAGAGTTCTGCCCTAATGATGCTGATTGGCTTTCCTTTGATCCATGGTTTATGGTGTCTGATGAAACTCTAGATTATGCCATTTTAAAACTAAGTGAAAATGGAAATGGATTTCCTCAAGGCCTGTCAAAACGGATTTTGCCTCAACCATCTAGTGGTTTACTTTATTTGATTGGTCACCCAGAAGGCCAGATCAAGAAAATAGATGGTTGTTCTGTGATTCCTCTAGAGCAACGGTTAGAGAGGTACAAAGAACATTATTCAGATGGGGTAGTACCAGGATCCTGTTCAGACATTTATAATGCTTTCCCTATGTTTACCCAGAGAAGTTTCCTGTCAGAAGTTTGGAGCACTAACACACTTAGTTATGACACTTATTTTTTTAGTGGGTCTTCGGGCTCCCCAGTGTTTGATGCATCTGGCGCGTTGGTTGCTATGCACTGCTTTGGGCATTTTTATAACTGTGTAAATAAGCCTTATGCCCTTATTGAATTTGGCTATTCTATGGAATCTATTCTTTATGATATTAAACAGAGAGATGAGAACTTGTACAGATCATTACAAGAAGAGAGAAATGAGAGCCACAAGGAAGAGAAAGATAACAAACAAGAACTGTCACTTCAAGAAAATCAGATTGAATCCATGCAATATTAGGAAAAGGATGCTGCTTTCAGAAACACATGGCAATGATTTAAAGTATCGGGATGGCCAAAAGTTGGCTGCTTTTTTTTTTTTTTTTTTTCTGTATGATGGCTCTAGTAGTGCTTAGTTGTCTTAAACGACATTTGAAACAATCTCATTAGATTGTATTAATTGTGACAGCTGTTGTATCAGCAGGCATTTTTAAAAAACATCAAAATTAGTGAATTTTTGTGTAGCCATTTTAATATTGAAGATGGAAGAAAACATCATTGGCATATTATGCTTTATTGTTTCAAGTAAGGTTAAAACTATTGAAATAAAAGATTTGTGCAGTGTATGGAGAAGGTGCTGTGACTGATCATATGTGTCAAAAGTGGTTTGCTAATTTGTGTGCTGGAGATTTCTCACTGGACAATGCTCCATGGTCTGATAGATAAATTGATGTTAATAGTGATCCAGTCTAGACATTAACTGAGAGCAGTCAGTGTTATATCACGCAGGAGATAGCTGACATACTCAAAATATCCAAGCATTGAAGATCATTAGCACCAGCTTGGTTAGGCTCATCACTTTGATGTTTGGGTTCCACATAAGTTAAGTGAGAAAAACCTTCTTGACTTCATTTCCATATGGAATTCTCTACTGACACCTAACAAAAATTCTCCATTAAAACAAATTGTAATGGGTGGTGAAAAGTGGATACTGTACAACAATATGGAATGGAAGAGATCATGGAGCAAGTGAAATGAACTGCCACCAACCCCACCAAAGGCCAGTCTCTGTCCAGAGAAGTAATGTGTGTATATGGTGGGACTGGAAGGGTGTCCTCTATAATGAGCTCCCTCTGGAAAACCAGATGATTGATTCCAATAAGTACTGCTCTGAATTAGGCCACCTGAAGGCAGCACTCGCATGAAGTATCCAGAATTAGTCAACAGACAATGCATGCTCTTACATCAGGATGACACAGACTGCATGTTTCTTTGATAACCAGGCAAAAATCATTGCAGCTTAGCTGAGAAGTTCTGATTCATCCACCGTCTTCATCAGACATTGCAACTTCAGATGTCCATTTGTTTTGGTCTTTACAGAGTTCTTTTAATGGAAAAAATTCAATTCCCTGGAAGATTATAAAAGGCATCTGGAACAGTTCTTTGATCAAAAAGATGCAAAGTACTGGGAAGATGGAATTATAAAGTTGCCTGAAAAATGGCAAAAGGCAGTAAATACATTATTCAATAAAGTTCTTGGTGAAAATTAAAAAAAAAAAAATTTGGGGGGGGGGGCCACCTCAACATCTGGGGCTGTTTCTTTAAAGCATAATGAATATTATTTCTCAATTAGAAAAAAACTTTAAGAGAATCATGTAGATGTACAAAACACATATTAGAGCTCAAATGAGCATTGATTTTTTTTCCCTCTGGCTTTTTTCCTTTTCAGCAATCTCAAGCATCACTTAAAATACTTCAGTTTGGTGGTACAGCACTTACTGGATGTGAGGTAGACTACGGGATGTATTGTACAACACAGGAAATAGAGCCAATATTTTATAACTGTAAATGGAGTATAACCTTTAAAATTGTATAAAATTTTTAAAAACTATAATCAAACAGTGAAATGTTGTATTTGTTCTACTTGACCAGATGCCTAGCCTAAATTCTAATACTGTGGAAGAAAAGGAAAATGGATGTTGGGTAAACTAGCAGCCCTATTTATTTATTTTGGGGGGCTCCAAAATCACTGAAGATGGTGACTGCAGCCATGAAATTAAGATGCTTGCTCCTTGGAAGAAAAGTCATGACTTACCTAGATAGCATATTAAAAAGTAGAGACATCACTTTGCCAGCAAAGGTCTATCTAGTAAAAGCTATGGTTTTTGCAGTAGTCATATCTGGATGTGAGAGTTGGACTATAAAGGAAGCTGAGCACCGGAGAATTGATGTTTTTGAACTGTGGTGTTGGAGAAGACTCTTGAAAGTCCCTTGGACTGCAAGGAGATCCAAACAGTCTATCCTAAAGGATATCAGTCCTGAATAGTCATTGGAAGGACTGATGCTGAAGCTGAAACTCCAATACTTTGGCCATGTGATGTGAAGAACTGACTCATTTGAAAAGACTCTGACACTGGCAAAGATCGAAGGCGGGAGGAGAAGGGGAAGACAGAGGATGAGATGGTTGGATGGCATAACTGACTCAATGGACATATTTTGATGTTTTGAGTAAACTCTGGGAGTCGGTGATGGACAGGGAAGCCTTGTGTGCGGCAGTCCATGGAGTCACAAGGAGTCGGATGCGACTGAGTGACTGAACTGAGCAACCTTAATCACAGTCCTACCCATTCAGTCCCCCCTAGTACATTATATACACTTCCTTCCATACATGAAGCACACCTACTCATTCTCCAAGATAGTCCAGCATGGCTGGGTAACTTGTGTTTCTCTTCATCACACCTGAAAGCCACTCCTCATGGCCCAGAGACATATCAGCCCATTCCTCCTCATGCTGCTCACACACCTGATATCCCAGAGTGGAGTATGGCCAGAATCCAGGGACTTAAATTTTTATTCAAAGAAGGATAATGGAAAATTTGGCAGTTACAACCCCATAACAATGATCAAATTCTGTTTTGTAGGTATTGCCAGGATGCCCTGCTCCAGTAGGAAGTCTGAGTTATAACTAGTTCATGTTATAACTCTTGGTTACTGCTCATTGGAGTTGGAATACCCTTGTCCATTGTCCCTCAAAACCACAGATTTTGTTTTTCAGGGTGTTCTTTCCTGTCTGTTTTCTCCTGTAGCCATTTCCTTCTCTTTGCAATGCATAGTTTTATTAAGTCCGGGTTTGGTGGCTCAGAGGTTAAAGCGTCTGCCTGCAATGCTGGAGACCTGGGTTTGATCCCTGGGTCAGGAAGATCCCCTTGAGAAGGAAATGGCAACCCACTCCAGTATTCTTGCCTGGAGAATCCCATGGACGGAGGAGCCTAGTGAGCTACAGTCCACGGGGTCACAAAGAGTCAGACACGACTGAGCGACTTCACTTTCACTTTATGTACAGTAAAATACATCTGTACAGGTCTGTGAATTCTGACAAGTGCATATGCTCAAGTGACTGCTGCCCTATTAAAATGCTAAGCAGCAGCTTTAATACAGATACTCTGCTCTCAACATGCTTATAAAACTATAGTGATCATTTCAGTCAGCGTATACCTCCCCCTGACTTCTCCTTAATTTGTTAATTTTTGTTTGTTTTACATCTGGATCGTTTGAATCAGAATCCAGTTTCCACATTGTATTTGGTCATATAAGTCTCTTAAGTTGCTTTTAACATGTAAATTCCTGCTTCCTCTCTCTCCTTTTCAGACATTTATTTATTGGAGAAACTGGATCATATGTGTCCTGTAGAATATTCCACATTCTGGACTCTGCTGTTTCATCTCTGTCATGTCACTGAATATGTAGCTATACTCCCTGTATTTCCTGTAAACTGGTAGTTCTAGAGGGTTGATTATATTCAATTTGGACTTTTTGCCACTTCCTACATGGTGTCAAGGGATATTTGGTCTTCCTGTTATATTTACTATGGGCCAGTATCTGATCTTCATTTTCATTAGCATCATGAAATTAAGTATAAATCCTACTGGCTTCCTGTAACTGCGTGTTGAATACAGAATCTCTGGAAAGTATACCACTTCAAAGTGCTAAGCTTTAAAATGATCTCCCACAAATATCCCATTTTTTTTTTTTTGATGATGGAGTTTAATTCTAAAAGTTCTTTCTGCGTAAAACTTTTTTCTCACATATTCTGCAAATTACCTCCAGATCATAGTAGCTTTAAATCTGGTGTGGTAGTTNCAGATTTTGTTTTTCAGGGTGTTCTTTCCTGTCTGTTTTCTCCTGTAGCCATTTCCTTCTCTTTGCAATGCATAGTTTTATTAAGTCCGGGTTTGGTGGCTCAGAGGTTAAAGCGTCTGCCTGCAATGCTGGAGACCTGGGTTTGATCCCTGGGTCAGGAAGATCCCCTTGAGAAGGAAATGGCAACCCACTCCAGTATTCTTGCCTGGAGAATCCCATGGACGGAGGAGCCTAGTGAGCTACAGTCCACGGGGTCACAAAGAGTCAGACACGACTGAGCGACTTCACTTTCACTTTATGTACAGTAAAATACATCTTCTGTACAGGTCTGTGAATTCTGACAAGTGCATATGCTCAGGTGACTGCTGCCCTATTAAAATGCTAAGCAGCAGCTTTAATACAGATACTCTGCTCTCAACATGCTTATAAAACTATAGTGATCATTTCAGTCAGCGTATACCTCCCCCTGACTTCTCCTTAATTTGTTAATTTTTGTTTGTTTTACATCTGGATCGTTTGAATCAGAATCCAGTTTCCACATTGTATTTGGTCATATAAGTCTCTTAAGTTGCTTTTAACATGTAAATTCCTGCTTCCTCTCTCTCCTTTTCAGACATTTATTTATTGGAGAAACTGGATCATATGTGTCCTGTAGAATATTCCACATTCTGGACTCTGCTGTTTCATCTCTGTCATGTCACTGAATATGTAGCTATACTCCCTGTATTTCCTGTAAACTGGTAGTTCTAGAGGGTTGATTATATTCAATTTGGACTTTTTGCCACTTCCTACATGGTGTCAAGGGATATTTGGTCTTCCTGTTATATTTACTATGGGCCAGTATCTGATCTTCATTTTCATTAGCATCATGAAATTAAGTATAAATCCTACTGGCTTCCTGTAACTGCGTGTTGAATACAGAATCTCTGGAAAGTATACCACTTCAAAGTGCTAAGCTTTAAAATGATCTCCCACAAATATCCCATTTTTTTTTTTTTGATGATGGAGTTTAATTCTAAAAGTTCTTTCTGCGTAAAACTTTTTTCTCACATATTCTGCAAATTACCTCCAGATCATAGTAGCTTTAAATCTGGTGTGGTAGTTAATGTTGTATGTCAACTTGACTGGGCCACAGGGTGACTGGATGTTTAGTCAAACGTTATTCTAGGTTTTTCTGGGAGGGTGATTTTGCATAAGATTAAGATTAAAGCAGATAGCCCTTCTTAATATGGGTGGGCCTCATCCAGTCAGTTGAAGGTCTAAATACAACAAAAAGATTGACCCTAACCCGATTTAGGAGACGATTTTTCCTGTATGACTGTCTTTGAACTGGGACACTGGATTTTTCCTGCCTTTGGACTTGAAACGTTGGTTCTTCCTGGGTCTCAAGCCTACCTTGTTCTCAGAACTTCAGATGCAGATGCAGACTGGAACACACCATGGGATGTCCCAGGTCTCCAGTTTGCAGGTTCACCTGCAGATGTTGGGGCTTTCCAGCCTCCACAAACATGTGAGCCAATAACATAATAAATGCATACATGCATTTGTACATAATCTCTTAAGCCAACTACCTGTAATAAATAAACGCACATATCCTGTTGGTTCTGCTTTACTGGGGAACCCTAACACACTAACAGGACCGCTACAGTGAAGTACAGGGCCGAGGAGAAATTTGTTAGCTTTCTCCTACAGAAGACAAAGGGGAGCAGCGAGAGAATGTCATTCAAGATGCCATTTAGTTCAGTCGCTCAGGCGTGTCTGACTCTGCGACCCCATGGACTGCAGCACACCAGGCCTCCCTGTCCAACACCAACTCCTGGAGTTTATCCAAACTCATGTCCATTGAGTCAGTGGTGTCATCCAACTATCTCATCCTCTGCAGTCCCCTTCTCCCACCTTCAATCTTTTCCAGCATCAGGGTCTTTTCCAATGAGTCACTTCACATCAGGTGCCCAAAGTATTGGAGTTTCAGCTTCAGCATCAGTCTTTCCAGTGAATATTCAGGACTGATTTTCTTTAGGATGGACTGGTTGGATCTCTTTGCAGCCCAGGGGACTCTCAAGAGTCTTCTGCAACACCACAGTTCAAACACATTAATTCTTCGGTGCTCAGCTTCCTTCCTTAAATCAGACACGACTACTGGAAAAACCACACCTTTGACTAGATGGACTTTTGTTGGCAAAGTAATATCTCTGCTTCTTAATATGCCAATTAGGTTGGTCATGACTTTTCTTCCAAGGAGCAAGCATCTTTTAATTTCATGGCTGTGGCTGCCTACTGCAGCAATTTTGGAGCCCAAAAACATAAAGTCTGACACTGTTTCCATTGCTTCCCCATCTATTTGCCATGAAGTGATGGGACCAGATGCCATGATCTTTGTTTTCTGAATGTTGAGCTTTAAGCCAACTTTTTCACTCTCCTCTTTCACTTTCATCAAGAGGCTCTTTAGTTCTTCTTTACTTTCTGCCTTTAGGGTGGTATCATCTGCATATCTGAGGTTATTGATATTTGTCCCGGCAATCTTGATTCTAGCTTGTGCTTCATCCCACTCAGCGTTTCTCATGATGTATTCTGCATATACATTAAATAAGCATGCTGACAATATACAGCCTTGATGTACTCCTTTCCCAATTTTAAACCAGTCTGTTATTCCACGTCCAGTTCTAACTGCTGCTTCGTGACCTGCATACACACTTCACAGGATGCAAGTCAGGTGGTCTGGTATTCCCATCTCTTAAGAATTTTCCACAGTTTATTGTGATCCACACAGTCAAAGGCTTTGGCATAATCAATAAAACAGAAGTAGATGGTTTTCTGGAACTCTCACTTTTTCAATGATCCAATGGATGTTGGCAATTTGTTCTCTGGTTCCCCTGCCTTTTCTAAACCTCGCTTGAACATCTGGAAGTTCTCCATTCATGTACTGTTGAAGCCTTGCTTGGAGAATTTTGAGTGTTACTTTGCTAGCGTGTGAGATGAAGGCAATTGTGTGGTAGTTTGAACATTCTTTGGCGTTGCCTTTCTTTGAGATTAGAATGAAAACTGACCTTTTCCAACCTGTGGCCACTGCTGAGTTTTCCAAATTTGCTGGCCTATTGAGTGCAGCACTTTCACAGAATCATCTTTTAGGATTTGAAAGAGCTCAACTAGAATTCCATCACCTCCACTAGCATTGTTCATAGTGATGCTTTCTAAGGCCCACTTGACTTCACGTTCCAGAATGTCTGGCTATGGATGAGTGATCACACTGTGATTATCTCAGTCATGAAGATCTTTTGTGTATGGTTCTTCTGTGTATTCTTGCTACCTCTTCTTAATATCATCCGTTTCTGTTAGGTCCATACCATTTCTGTCCTTAATTGTGCCCATCTTTGCATGAGAAGTTACCTTAGTATCTCTAATTTTCTTGAAGAGATCTCTAGTCTTTCCCATTCTATTGTTTTCCTCTATTTCTTTGCA
>SJYW01019609.1:231090-244109 GCA_006410735.1 Raphicerus campestris | reverse complement strand
CAGATTTTGTTTTTCAGGGTGTTCTTTCCTGTCTGTTTTCTCCTGTAGCCATTTCCTTCTCTTTGCAATGCATAGTTTTATTAAGTCCGGGTTTGGTGGCTCAGAGGTTAAAGCGTCTGCCTGCAATGCTGGAGACCTGGGTTTGATCCCTGGGTCAGGAAGATCCCCTTGAGAAGGAAATGGCAACCCACTCCAGTATTCTTGCCTGGAGAATCCCATGGACGGAGGAGCCTAGTGAGCTACAGTCCACGGGGTCACAAAGAGTCAGACACGACTGAGCGACTTCACTTTCACTTTATGTACAGTAAAATACATCTTCTGTACAGGTCTGTGAATTCTGACAAGTGCATATGCTCAGGTGACTGCTGCCCTATTAAAATGCTAAGCAGCAGCTTTAATACAGATACTCTGCTCTCAACATGCTTATAAAACTATAGTGATCATTTCAGTCAGCGTATACCTCCCCCTGACTTCTCCTTAATTTGTTAATTTTTGTTTGTTTTACATCTGGATCGTTTGAATCAGAATCCAGTTTCCACATTGTATTTGGTCATATAAGTCTCTTAAGTTGCTTTTAACATGTAAATTCCTGCTTCCTCTCTCTCCTTTTCAGACATTTATTTATTGGAGAAACTGGATCATATGTGTCCTGTAGAATATTCCACATTCTGGACTCTGCTGTTTCATCTCTGTCATGTCACTGAATATGTAGCTATACTCCCTGTATTTCCTGTAAACTGGTAGTTCTAGAGGGTTGATTATATTCAATTTGGACTTTTTGCCACTTCCTACATGGTGTCAAGGGATATTTGGTCTTCCTGTTATATTTACTATGGGCCAGTATCTGATCTTCATTTTCATTAGCATCATGAAATTAAGTATAAATCCTACTGGCTTCCTGTAACTGCGTGTTGAATACAGAATCTCTGGAAAGTATACCACTTCAAAGTGCTAAGCTTTAAAATGATCTCCCACAAATATCCCATTTTTTTTTTTTTGATGATGGAGTTTAATTCTAAAAGTTCTTTCTGCGTAAAACTTTTTTCTCACATATTCTGCAAATTACCTCCAGATCATAGTAGCTTTAAATCTGGTGTGGTAGTTAATGTTGTATGTCAACTTGACTGGGCCACAGGGTGACTGGATGTTTAGTCAAACGTTATTCTAGGTTTTTCTGGGAGGGTGATTTTGCATAAGATTAAGATTAAAGCAGATAGCCCTTCTTAATATGGGTGGGCCTCATCCAGTCAGTTGAAGGTCTAAATACAACAAAAAGATTGACCCTAACCCGATTTAGGAGACGATTTTTCCTGTATGACTGTCTTTGAACTGGGACACTGGATTTTTCCTGCCTTTGGACTTGAAACGTTGGTTCTTCCTGGGTCTCAAGCCTACCTTGTTCTCAGAACTTCAGATGCAGATGCAGACTGGAACACACCATGGGATGTCCCAGGTCTCCAGTTTGCAGGTTCACCTGCAGATGTTGGGGCTTTCCAGCCTCCACAAACATGTGAGCCAATAACATAATAAATGCATACATGCATTTGTACATAATCTCTTAAGCCAACTACCTGTAATAAATAAACGCACATATCCTGTTGGTTCTGCTTTACTGGGGAACCCTAACACACTAACAGGACCGCTACGGTGAAGCACAGGGCCGAGGAGAAATTTGTTAGCTTTCTCCTACAGAAGACAAAGGGGAGCAGCGAGAGAATGTCATTCAAGATGCCATTTAGTTCAGTCGCTCAGGCGTGTCTGACTCTGCGACCCCATGGACTGCAGCACACCAGGCCTCCCTGTCCAACACCAACTCCTGGAGTTTATCCAAACTCATGTCCATTGAGTCAGTGGTGTCATCCAACTATCTCATCCTCTGCAGTCCCCTTCTCCTCCCACCTTCAATCTTTTCCAGCATCAGGGTCTTTTCCAATGAGTCACTTCACATCAGGTGCCCAAAGTATTGGAGTTTCAGCTTCAGCATCAGTCTTTCCAGTGAATATTCAGGACTGATTTCCTTTAGGATGGACTGGTTGGATCTCTTTGCAGCCCAGGGGACTCTCAAGAGTCTTCTGCAACACCACAGTTCAAACACATTAATTCTTCGGTGCTCAGCTTCCTTCCTTAAATCAGACACGACTACTGGAAAAACCACACCTTTGACTAGATGGACTTTTGTTGGCAAAGTAATGTCTCTGCTTCTTAATATGCCAATTAGGTTGGTCATGACTTTTCTTCCAAGGAGCAAGCATCTTTTAATTTCATGGCTGTGGCTGCCTACTGCAGCAATTTTGGAGCCCAAAAACATAAAGTCTGACACTGTTTCCATTGCTTCCCCATCTATTTGCCATGAAGTGATGGGACCAGATGCCATGATCTTTGTTTTCTGAATGTTGAGCTTTAAGCCAACTTTTTCACTCTCCTCTTTCACTTTCATCAAGAGGCTCTTTAGTTCTTTACTTTCTGCCTTTAGGGTGGTATCATCTGCATATCTGAGGTTATTGATATTTGTCCCGGCAATCTTGATTCTAGCTTGTGCTTCATCCCACTCAGCGTTTCTCATGATGTATTCTGCATATACATTAAATAAGCATGCTGACAATATACAGCCTTGATGTACTCCTTTCCCAATTTTAAACCAGTCTGTTATTCCACGTCCAGTTCTAACTGCTGCTTCGTGACCTGCATACACACTTCACAGGATGCAAGTCAGGTGGTCTGGTATTCCCATCTCTTAAGAATTTTCCACAGTTTATTGTGATCCACACAGTCAAAGGCTTTGGCATAATCAATAAAACAGAAGTAGATGGTTTTCTGGAACTCTCACTTTTTCAATGATCCAATGGATGTTGGCAATTTGTTCTCTGGTTCCCCTGCCTTTTCTAAACCTCGCTTGAACATCTGGAAGTTCTCCATTCACGTACTGTTGAAGCCTTGCTTGGAGAATTTTGAGTGTTACTTTGCTAGCGTGTGAGATGAAGGCAATTGTGTGGTAGTTTGAACATTCTTTGGCGTTGCCTTTCTTTGAGATTAGAATGAAAACTGACCTTTTCCAACCTGTGGCCACTGCTGAGTTTTCCAAATTTGCTGGCCTATTGAGTGCAGCACTTTCACAGAATCATCTTTTAGGATTTGAAAGAGCTCAACTAGAATTCCATCACCTCCACTAGCATTGTTCGTAGTGATGCTTTCTAAGGCCCACTTGACTTCACGTTCCAGAATGTCTGGCTATGGATGAGTGATCACACTGTGATTATCTCAGTCATGAAGATCTTTTGTGTATGGTTCTTCTGTGTATTCTTGCTACCTCTTCTTAATATCATCCGTTTCTGTTAGGTCCATACCATTTCTGTCCTTAATTGTGCCCATCTTTGCATGAGAAGTTACCTTAGTATCTCTAATTTTCTTGAAGAGATCTCTAGTCTTTCCCATTCTATTGTTTTCCTCTATTTCTTTGCACTGATCACTAAGGAAAGCTTTCTTATCTCTCCTTTCTGTTCTAGCTTTCCTTTTCTCCTTTGCCTTTTGCATCTCTTCTTTGCACAGCTATTTGTAAGGCCTCCTCAGACAACCATTTTGCCTTTCTTTTTCCATGGGGATGGTCTTGATACCTGCCTCCTGTACAATGTCATGAACCTCTGTCCATAGTTCTTCAGGCACCTTGTCTTTCAGATCTAATCCCTTGAATCTGTTTCTCACTTCCACTGTATAATCCTAAGGGATGATTTTGGTCATACCTGAATGGTCTAGTGGTTTTCCCTACTTTCCTCAATTTAAGTCTGAATTTGGCAATTAGGTGTTCATGATCTGAGTCACAGTCAGCTCCCGGTCTTGTTAGCTTCTCCATCTTTGACTTCAAAGAATATAATCAATCTGATTTCAGTGTTGACCATCTGGTGATGACCACCTGTAGAGTCTTCTCTCAACGTTAGTGATTGATATTTTCCAAGTCTTAGAAGCCTCCGAAATACCGTAACTCCAGTTCTAGGAAGCTTACCCTTTGTAAATGAAGGTTCTAAATTTCACGTGTAAGACAGGAGAGGTTTTGAATTCAACCGCTATTGGAAGTTAGCGATGTGAAAGATTAGTCTCAGCGTCCTGGTCCTGGTGGGATGGGCATTCAGACCAGTCTTCCCACCCTGCACACACGTGCAGGTGCACTGAATAACCTGAAAATAGAGACAGAGGATGGGAGCACTTGTGTGAAGGTTCCGGAGCATCACGAGGAAGTGCAGGACCAACATTCAAGTGAGAAAGTAGGTTCTGAGGGTGAGGTCTTGTTCATGTTGCTTTTACCTTAGAGGCATCTGCCATTTTCAGAAGAGATGGTTGAGCATTTGACTAGCTAACTAGACATTTGAAACAAATCATGAAGCTGAGGGACGCAGAGGCAAAAGTTAGAATTTAAGGCCTATCAGGTGGTGGAGGGGTCTAGAAAACACTGCAGAATTTTATATGAGAACAAAATGTTGCCCGTCAGTATAAGAATGTCCCCCAAATATCCCAACCTTCATAAGGACTCAAGTCAGAAAACATCCTCGACCCCAACTAAGCTAGGGTGATCTAACCTGGATGATTCCTGGTGACTCGGACAATAAAGAATCTGCCTGCAATGCGGGAGACCTGGGTTTGATTCCTGGGTTGGGAAGATCCCCTGGAAGACGGCGTGGAAACCCACACCAGTATTCTTGCCTGGAGAATCCCCGTGGACCAAGGAGCCTGGTGGGCTACGTACAGTCCATGGGGTTGCAAAGAGTCGGACACGACTGAAGCAACTAAGCATAGCACAGCACAGCCTAGGTTAGGTTAGTGACCCCCCCCCAGCCATCTCCCAGAATGAATGGCAACATCTCTTTGGAGGAAGGTTATATTATCCTGTGTGTTTTTTTCCCCCCCTACAAGATTTGTTACTAAAAAATGAAATCTTAGACTTGAAAGAGCTTTTATGGGAAGTCTATCAAGAAAATTGGCAGAGAGGTAGACTTGATGAGAAAAATGTGATGATATTCAATCTAATACCAATATGTGAAGACTTCCCTAGTGGTCCAGTGGTTAAGAAGCCTGCCAATGCAGGGGACACAAGTTCGATCCCTGATCTGGGAAGATCCCACGTTCTGCAGGACAACAAGCCCATGTGCCCAGGCCACCACAGTGAGAGCCCCACACCCTGCAACTAGAAAGTAGCCCCCACTGGTCACAACCAGAGAAGGCTCACACACAGCAACAGAGACAGGGGCAGCCCAAAATAAATAGTAATAATAACGTGAGATATACATGATAATTATTTACTGGGTTATAATTATTAATAATCTGAGAGCCTAGAGTACGTATTCAACAGGCAAGCATTCTTTCCTAACAACTACTTGAATAGTAGAGAATTAGGTTCTCTCAACATCTGACTCAGTCTTTCTCTTCCAGGCCATGTGGACTGACATTTCCTGCTTTAGTATTTACTGAAACTGAAAAGAACAACTTCACAACACAAAGTGTGCTATAACTTTAACCAGAAGGATACTTTAAGACATTTTTAGAATGGTGGAGCCTCCTGTCAAATCCCGGAAGCCCACGGCTCCTCCTGCAGCAACCACACTCAAAGATTGCAAATCACATGATCCTGACGTTGCAACTAACTCTACACTGAACATTATTCAGGAAAGCTCCAAACTAGCTGAGTCAGATCCTCAGACTTATTTTTTTTAGACTGGTACACAGGTGAAGACCGCCTCTCTCACTGTCCTGTGCCACTGCTTGCACGAGCCTGCCTTGTGACCACTGCCCCTTCCTCTGAACCAAAGATGGGTCCAATTGAGTAGGCCAGACAAACAGTGGTTCTAGTAACATTCTCCATGAAAACTGTAGGTATAGCTTATCACAGGGATATACAGAAATCAGACACATAGACCCTAGGATAGTCCTCAGACACAGGTCAGTGAGAGATGCGGAACAGCTAACGTGTAAAGCATGCCCACGGGAATCCTAATCCGACAGATAATTGTGCGGAACCATCTTCTTGCTGTCCAGTCACTCAGTCGTGTCTGACCCCACGTACTGTAGCCCGCCAGGCTCCTCGGTTCATGGGACTTCCCTGGCTAGAATACTGGAGTAGATTTCCATTTCCTTCTCCAGGGGGATCTTCCAGACCCAGGGAGTGAACCCAAGTCTCCTGCCTTGGCAGGCAGATTCTCTACCGCTGAGTCCCCAGGGAAGCCCCATATAAACCAGCTAAAGATGAGGCCCCTATGGTGGGGTTCCTCTAGCACTCTCCTTCCTGTCTTTGCTGCACAATCCTCGTGGACTTCATCCAGCCTTGCAAAGGGCACCAAAGAAAGAAGATCAGAAAATGGCCCACACCTTGCTGGTGAAACACGAGTCCATCCAGCCTCAGTGAGGATATTGGCTGCAGCCCTTTATGTTTGTTTGGTCAGCTGGACAATTCAGTAGAACTAAAAGACCGCCTCCAGGGCCTTGGGTTTGAGCAAACTCCAGAAGACAGTGAAGGACAGGGAAGCTTGGTGTGCTGCAGTCCATGGGGTGGCAAAGAGTCAGACACGACTGAGCAACTGAACAACAGCAAAAAGACATCCATTCACCATGAAAGCTGGCTGTTGAGTCTATCACTGCAATCCTGTGGCTCAGCTGTTTCCACTATTGCCTGCAAGGGAGGAGTGGGTGGGAAAATACGTCAACTGCCAGGCTTCAGGGCACAGAAATGAAAGGGAACGTCGCTCAGCCTGTCCAACTCTTTGTGACCCCCATGGACTCTATAGTCCATGGGATTCTCCAGGCCAGAATACTGGAATGGGTAGCTGTTCCCTTCTCCAGGGAATCTTCCCACCCAGGGATTGAACCCATGTCTCCCACATTGCAGGCAGATTCTTTGCCAGCTGAGCCACAAGAGAAGCCCAAGAATACTGGGGTGGGTAGTCTATATCTTCTCCAGGGGACCTTCCCGACCCAGGAATCAAACCGAGGTCTCCTGCATTGCAGGCAGATTCTTTACCAACTGAGCTATCAGGGAAGCCCTCAGGGCATAGAAAATGTCTACAATTGGCTTTGGCACCAGCCTGCCTTTGCTGTTGTTGCTACTATAAAAAGGCTAGGAAGGAAAGTTGAGGTTGGTGTTTTGTGGCCCATGTGCTTTGTGTGTGGAAGTTTTGAATCAGTACTTTTTAATGGAGACAGCTTGGCCAAAACTGTTACAGACTTTGGAGACCCTTCAAAACAAAGTTTAAGGAGGAAAAGAAACTTCTGAATATGTAATATATATGTAATATAACTTAAAATGTATCTAAGGACTCAGCCTACTCTTTTCAGGGCCAGAAATACTTTGCAGGTATTTGGAAAGAAGAAAACATAGTCGGTCCTATGTATCTGCGTATCCATAGATTCAACCAAAGGATGGAAAATATTTGAAAAAAAGTTCTATGAAATTCCAAAAAGCAAAACTTGAATTTGCCACTCATCTTCAACTATTTACATAGCACCTAAATTATATTTGGGCTTCCCTGGTGGCTCAGACAGTAAGGAAGGAACCTGCCTGGGTCAGGAAGATCCCCTGGAGAAGGAAATGGCAACCACTCCAGTATTCTTGCTGGAAAATTCCATGGATGGAGGAGACTCGCAGGCTACAGACCACGGGGTCACAAGAGAGTCCGACACGACTGAGTGGCCGGCAGTACTGAGTTAATGCAAGTAAATTCCTTAATTCTGGTCCAAGAATCACTTTCCATTTTCACAGTAATCCAGGGTATCACTAGTGATGGTGAAACGGGTATTTAAGACCTCCTCCACCTAGCGACTCGACGGATATATGTTTGAGCAAGCCCTGGAAGTTGGTGATGGACAGGGAGGCCTGGCATGCTGCGATTTATGGGGTCGCAAAGAGTCGGACACGACTGAGCGACTGAACTGAACTAAGAGCATAGAACAGTACCTGACATAGACAGCAGGGCAACTTTTGTTCGTTAGCAACTGGCTTTAAGGATGGTGGAACTCACACAAACTGGTGCAGTATTTTTTTTTTTTACTTTGTCCCCTAAGACAAAGGAAACAAAAGCGAAAAGAGACAAATGGGATTCAATTAAACTTAAAGCTTTTCCACAGCAAAAGCAGACATGGGCAAATGGAAAAAAAAAAAAAAAGCTCTACTTGAATGGGGGAAAATATTTTTAAATGATATGACTGATAAGGGGTTAATATCCAGAATATATAAATAGCTCATATAACTCAGTATTTTAAAAAAACCCAACCTGACTTAAAAATGACAGAAGTACTGAATAGATGTTTTTCAAAAGGAGACATACAGATGGCCGATAGGCACATGAAAAGATTATCAACATCAGTAATACTCAGTAAAATGCAAATCAAAACCACAATGAGATATCACCTGGTACCTGTCAGAATGGTTATCATCAAAAGTCTACAAATAACAGGGACTTCCCTGGTGATACAGTGGGCAGGAATCTGCCTGCCAGTGCAGGGGACAGCGTGAGGACCTGAAAGCCCATGGACCACAACCACTGAGCCCAGGGGGGACCGAAATCACTGAGCCCAGGCCCTGCGACTACCCAGGCCCATGCACCTAGAGCCTGCGCTCTGCAACAAGAGAAGACGCCACAGTAAGAAGCCTGAGCGCCTCGAGAAAGTGCAGCCTCCNGTCAGAATGGTTATCATCAAAAGTCTACAAATAACAGGGACTTCCCTGGTGATACAGTGGGCAGGAATCTGCCTGCCAGTGAAGGGGACCTGAAAGCCCATGGACCACAACCACTGAGCCTGGGGGAACCGAAATCACTGAGCCCAGGCCCTGCGACTACCCAGGCCCACGCACCTAGAGCCTGCGCTCTGCAACAAGAGAAGACGCCACAGTAAGAAGCCTGAGCGCCTCGAGAAAGTGCAGCCTCTACTCGCTGCCACTGGAGAAAGCTCTCACACAACCATCAATCAATAAGTACATGAGTTTTAAATCTACAAATAACAAATGTTGGTGAGGATGTGGAGAAAGGGGAACCAGCTCGATGGACATGCATTTGAGCAAGCTTCAGGAGTTGGTAATGGACAAGGAAGCCTGGCGTGCTGCAGCCCATGGGGTCGCAAAGAGTCAGACATGACTGAGAGACTGAACGGAACTGTACGCTATTGATGAGAATCTAAATTAGTGCAACCACTATGGGAAACAGTACAGAGTTTCCTCAAAAAACTAAAAATAGGACTGCCATATGATCCAGCTGGTCATATATCCAAACAAAATGAAGACACTGACTTGAAAAGATACAATATGTGTACTCCAGTGTTCATATCAGTGTCATTTACAACAGCCCCGATATGGAAGCAAGCTATGTTGACAGACAACTAGCTAAAGATGCAGTATATATATATTGAAATATTACTCAGCCATAAAGAAGATTGAAATTCTGCCATTTGCAACCACGTGCGTGGGTCTAGAGGGTATTATGCTTAGTGAAGTCAGACAGAGAAAAACAAACCATATGATGTAATTTAAATGTGGAATCTACAACATAGAACAGTGAGTTTAAGAAAACGGAAACAGGTTACAGGCGCAGAGGTCAAACCAGAGGTTACGAGTGTTGAGAAGGAAGGGGGAAGGGCCAAGACAGGGATAGTTCAAGAAGCACCAACTCCTATGCATAAAATAAATAAGCCTCAAGGATATACTGTGGAGAACAAGGAACAGTCTCTGCTATACTATATATATATTGTACATATAAATATACAGTATAATATGCTATAAAATATCCAATATTTTATAACAACTTTAAATGGAGTGAAATTTCTAAACATATTGAATCATTATGTTATATACCTGAAACTAATATAATATTATAAATCAATTCTACTTAAGTAAGAGAATGAATAAAGATGATCTAATCCAGAGTTTTAATATATTTATTGATTTATTTGGCCATGCTGGGTCTTAGTTTCAGTACGCAGGATCTTTGATCTTCATTGTAGCACGCGAGATCGTCAGTTGGGGCACTCAGTGCTTAGTTGTGGCCTGTGAAATCTACATCCCTGACCAGGGATCAAACCTGGGCCCCTTGCATTGGGACCATGGACTCTTCACCACTGGACCACCAGGGAAATCCCTCCCATGGTGATATGGAAAAGATGCGGATTATCAGGCCTCACTCCAGACTTGTTAAACCATAACGTATTGTGTGGGCTCTGTGAATTTGCATTTCTAAAAGTTGGGGATCTCTGGTCTGGGACAATCTTTTAAATTGCAAATGGAGGACCTGAAATGTACCTTATCTCTCCGCAGAGCTGCAGAAGGCTGTGAGGCTCTGAGAGTTAAAGCCTTAAAACTCTTTTCCCTTCCACCTAGTTCTGTGGCCTCTAGGAAATTTACCTGATTTCTTCTCTGTGAAATGGGCAAAAGGCAAAAATAAAAATTAAAAAAAAAAGAAGAGGAAGAGGAAGACAGGAGTGAAAAACCACAGGAAATGACTCACGTTTGTACACATTCTCAGTAGACGAACTGGTTGTGTTTATTACCATCAGCGGTCTTCTTACTTTACAAGAAGTGGCTTCAGCAATGTCAGTGCTTGTCTCAAAAAGAATGACTTCAGTCATGGTCATAGGCTCAGATCCATTTCTCAGTTTCCATGCAATATCTCAGATTTCTTAATTTTCAGACAATATCTCAATATCTCAAAGCCTATCAAGTATTAATAAGTCAGATCGAAATCAGGATGCTGTTCAGTGTTTAGAAGTCATCAGGATGGCTCAGCTCGTTCAGCAGTTTCAACCCTAGTATTCTTTATGGGTGGCTTAGCAGTAAAGAATCTGCGGGCAATTCAGGAGAGATGCAGGTTTGGAAAGATCCCCTGGAGTAGGAACTGGCAACCCACTCGCGTGTTCTTGCCTGCGAAATCCTGTAGATGGAGGAGCCTGGCGGGCTACAGTCCATGAGGGTTCACAAACCAGTCGACACTACTTAGCGACTAAAACAGCTACATTCTTTATTACGTTTTACTTGTCACTGAATATTTGCTGCTTCAGAATCCACAATAAAAAGAAAAAGAAAAGCATTGGCCGGATACTAATTCTCTGGTGACTGTTGCACTCTCTGCTCTCAGAGACCCTGTAATGATCCTATCGCCTATGATGATGCAGGGAGGACAGTAAGAGGTGGAGACTTCCTGCAAGCTGGTTTCACTGTTGCTGTTGCCCTTTTAAAAGTTACTCTATCCATACCCCAGAGGACCCACCGAAGAGGAAGCGGTAACAAGCTACTTCAGGTGTACTGAATGCACGTTAAGTCCAGTTCTCCCAAATCATCACACAGATCGTACTCACCAAATAACACTCTTCAACCCTGTCATCTTATATACAGCGGAGACTCCTCTGTCAAACTGCATCCAAGTTGTCAGCTTTGCGACTTCGATCCCTTCTCAAACACACGCTTCCTCTCTGCGCCGTGTGTGCCGAGCTTTGCAAGCCCTTTCGGACGGAGATGTGTGACGGCCAGGTTTGAGATGCACAGTCNTGGTGCTGGGCCAGGTGGACCGCCGGCTCGCGCCCTACATCATCGACCTGCACTCCATGAACCAGTTTCGCCAGGACACGGGTGAGCCGGCCGTCCCCGCCCCGCGCGCACCCTCCCCCGCCGGGGGCCCCCTCCGGACCTCTGGGTCCCCCACAGGCTGCCGAGGAGAGGGCGCGGTGCGCCCCCGCCCCGCGATCCTCTCATACCTGCTGCAATAAACGTCCGTGCAGATCTGGTTAGGCCGGCCGACTTTTACCCTAGCCCCTAAGAAAGCCCTTCACGTCCCCTCCCTTTAAACGCTCCGTACCCCAAGTCCGCTCTTGTAGGAACCGAGGGGCCGTGGCGGCATCCCGGCCGGTGGGCAAGACTACCTGCCCGCCTTCGCCAGCATCACGTGGGCTAAGCCTTCGTTGCCTCGGGCACCCTGGGGCCTGCCACCCGCTCCCCCGGTTGCCCATCTCGCCGCCTCGGCCCTTCCTGGGGGCATGCGGTGTCCCCAGCCGCGTCCTGGGGGTGGGCACGGGGCGCGCGGGAGGGTGGAGATTCCCGGGAGGCCAGCGCTGTAGTCGAGCCTGCGAAGGGACAGGCCTCCCCGGAGAAACCGATGGACTTGGGGAGGCTGTCGGGGCCGGGCACGCCCTGGCGGCCGCGGGGCGGTGAGCGCCTCTGCTCTGCTCGGGCGCTCCGAGGGTGGAAGCAACAGGCCCGCGCAGATGGACAGGGGACGGGAGGGCCGCCGCTCCGGAATGCCGGCGGGGAGGCCGAGCGTGTTTGTCCCCGGGGGCGGAGGCGGCCGGGGCTGCGCATTCCTGCAAGGAAACCGTCCCCAGCTTCCTCGCACAAAGGTCCCCGATGGGGGACACACTGAACTCCCATCTACTGGTGAGAAGTAAGTGGCGGCTGTGGCCACTAGCAACCAGGCTTCCCAGCCCCAGTGAGGACGGCGGCCAGGGCGCCCGGTCCTTGGCGTGAGGGTGGGGAAGCTGGGGAGACCTGCCTCGCTGCGAGGCCCGGGCCGGGCTCAGCTGGTCTGGGACGCGTCTATCCCTGAAGAGCCTCTTCAGGGGGGCAGTGTTTCTGGGAGTGTTTCTGGAATTCTGGCTGGGCTTTCCCCACGAGTGTGAGTGCTTAGTTCAGTTCAGCCACCCAGTCATGTCCCACTCTTTGCCCCCCATGGACTGTAGCTCCCCAGGCCTCCCTGACTGAGGAGGCCCCGGAAAGGCAGGTGTGGGGGAGGAGGGGCCGGAGAGGGGACGGGAGAGTCCCGGAGGGCCGGACACCAGCTGCCCGGGCAGGGCATGTCCCGCCTTGGAAAGCCCCCAGGTCTGAGCGCTAATTAGGACCGTCATGGGAAAGGGGTGTCCTTCCGCCCCCCTGTCTTCATCTGTAGCCATGACTCCCAACAAGCTCGCTGCCAAGGACTTTGCAGACATTCGCCTATTGAGGGAAGCCTTCTGGGGAAAGGATTCCAGAAGTGTTAGCACTTGGGGGGGGCTTCAGCCTTGGTGAG
>SJYW01019609.1:156191-191231 GCA_006410735.1 Raphicerus campestris | reverse complement strand
TTTCCTTGCAGTCCAAGGGACTCTCAAGAGTCTTCTCCAACACCACAGTTCAAAAGCATCAATTCTTTGGTGCTCAGCTTTCTTTATAGTCCAACTCTCACATCCATACATGACCACTGGAAAAACCATAGCCTTGACTAGATGGACCTTTGTTGGCCAAGTAATGTCTCTGCTTTTTAACATGCAGCCTCCTACCTAAGACTTTCACAGTTTTACAAATAAGGAAATGGAGGCTCAGTAAAGTTGATGGACATTGTTACCGGTGGGCTTCCCAGGTGGCGCTCGTGGTAAAGAACCTGCCTGCTGGTGCGGGAGACGTCACCGTCGTGGGTTTGATCCCTGTGTAGGGAGGAACCCCTGGAGGAGGGCATGGCAACCCACTCCAGGATTCTTGCGTGGAGAATCCTGTGGACAGAGGAGCCTGGAGGGCTGCAGTGCATGGGGTCACAGAGAGCCTGACACGCCTGAAGTGACTTAGCACGTGTGCGTGATCCTGGTGGGGTCGGGTCTTGAACCTGGCTTTTCTGACTCCCAGCTGCTGTACCACACCTCGCCCTGTGGGCAGGTTACAGAGTCCGGAATCAGGTCTGTTCCTCTTTTTCCTGTGACTTTTCTCCTTCACTTTTTAAATTTAATGTTTAGCTATTTGGTTGCAGCCCTCGGCATCTTCTCGCTGCAGCATGTGGAATATTCATTTGTAGCACGTGGGCTCTAGTTCCTGGACCAGGGATTGAACCCAGGCCCCCTTCACTGGAGCTCGGGGTCTTAGCCACTGGACCACCAGGAAAGTCCCCTTTATGACTTTCTTTCATGTTGAATCCAGCTTCCCCCCAACCCCCCATCAGCATTTGATTTATCTTGAGGCCGGTTTCTGAGGACAAGTGGCCTTCGGTGGAGGCGACTCCACTGTGGAGACACAGACACTCCCCCATCTGTTATTCTCACATCGTCTCACAAGCCTGGTGCACAGTCACCATCCCTGGGAGGAGAGAGGCCCCAGAGGGCTCCGCGTGGCGGAGGGCACGCCCATCTCCCGGCGCGTGGGGTTCAGACGCAGCAGTGCCCAGCCTGCAGAGGCCTCTCGGGGTGGGCTTATTCCTTAGGCTTGCAGCTTCGCGCTTTCTGTCTGCAGCATGGGGGTGTGATAAGAACTGTACAGACCGAGGAGCATACGTAGTAAGTGGCTGAGACTGTGGGCTCCAGAGCCAGATGAGCTGGCTCCAAACCCTTGGCTGTGTGGCCTCCCTGAAGCTAGCTTACCCTCTCTGCACCCCACTGCCCCTGCCTATGAAAACGGAGTTCATGACCATCACACCTCTCAGATAGGTCATTGGAAGGGTTGGATGGATGTGTCTATTCTGAGCAATCAGAATGGTGTCTGGGATCAGGCGGGCTGGACTCGTTAGTGATTTCAGCACCGGATGAAAGGCTGTGTGGGCCACCCCTGTGTGCCCAGCATCTGGCAGTGTCCAGCACCAAGAGGGACTCTATAGGGATGGACAGTGAAGCTCATGAATGAAAAGTAAGCCAGCAAAATGCTCTTTCCCCTCCCCCCTGCTTTCCCAACACCCCCTCTCGCCCCTCCCCCAAAGTAGGACTGTTGGCTTCTCCGGCGGTCTGGCCCCTGGAGTAGTCTGTGACCCAGGCCATCAGGATCTCCAGCCCTCATCTCCCCCCTCCACGCCCAGCTGCAGAGGCCTGGGTGGCCGGGGATGGCACAAGACCGAGCCTCACGCGCCCCGTATTTTTGTCCTCGGCCCCGTGGGATGCCCTGCCTTTCCCAGGCAGCGGGGCTGTCTTGTCTCCAGCCTGGCTCGAGTTGCTGGGGAGAAGGACAAGGAGGAGACTCTGCCTGCCATCTGCGTTTCTCTGGGTAAAGAGCTGGCAGCTGTCAGAGCAATGGTTTCCGCCTGTTGGGCTGGGGGTGGGCGCCCTGCGCCCACCTCTCAGCAGAAGCTCCTCAAAGTGAAGATGCGCGTGCCCTGCAACTGGCACTTCTGATTCAGCAGGGGCTCTCCCTTCCAGAAGCTTCTGAGGTGACGATACCCCGTGGGTTTGAACTCACTTTTTTTTTTTTAATTTCATTGCTTCCACTGATATTCATGAAACGCCACTAAGTGTCAGGCTCTGAATGAGATAGCAGTGTTTGTTCTGATAGACTGTAGATTTCGAGAGGGGAGATAAGAAGTAACAATTTACTTTAAAAGACTGTAAGTGGGACTTCCCCGGTGGCCCAGTAGTTGGGACTTCACGGCCAGGGTCCGGGAACTAAGATTCTGCCGGTCAACCAGAGTGGGCAAAAGCAAAAAGAACCAAGGAAGAGAACTTGGCATCCCAGGTGGGGTGGAGGGGTGGGTAGCCGTGTTAAGTGAGATGGCCTCCGGGACATCGCTGAGTAGGGGACATCGGAGCCCAGACTGAAGGATCTGTAGCAGGGAGCCAAGTGGGGGTCAGGTGGAAAAACGCTTCAGGCAGAGAGAACCGCAAGTGCAAAGGCCCTGAGGCTGGGGTGTGCCCGGCCTGCAGAGGAACGGGGACATCACGAGAGGCAGTGAGTGACTGGGGAGACCAGGGGGCTGGCAGGGGGCTCGGGCGGGCTGTTCAGTGCCTCTACAGGGTGGGACCGGCCTCGCTGGGAATCTGAGGGAGCCCCGGGCCATTCCACGCTGTGAGCTTCTGAGTAGAGCTGCAAGCGCTCTGCTGGGGTTTGAAGGGCTCCGTTCTGGCTGTGGGCTGACTGCGGCTTTAGTAGGCGCAGGCTCCTACTACAGGCCCCTCCTACCGGAGAGGCTCCTGTAACGGGAGCCCCTCCGTGGGCGACGTTCTGGGGCTCCCAGATTTTCCCGGCTTGTTGAAAGCGTGATGTGTCTGCTCTGTGCTTCCGCAGGGTGCCCACTGTCCCCGTGAAGAACCTGAGTGGGTCCAGCCCCGTCAACCCTGCGCTGGCAGGTAAGGAAGCCCCGGCTGAAAGGAGAAAAGGGAGAGACTAGGAGGGCCTTTGGGATGGACGCGTAAGCACTGCGTGCAGTGAAAGTCGCTCAGTCGTGTCCGACGCTTTGCCACCCCGTGGACTGTGCGGTCCGTGCTGGTCTATGATAAACGGTCAGGTAGCAAGGATCTGCTGCAGAGCTCAGCGCGCTCAGCTCAGTGTCGTGTCAGCCCAGGCGGGAGGGCAGCATGTGGCGGGATGGACGCCTGGAAGCGTAGTTCCCCCGAGACTGTCACCACATTGCTCATCCTCTGAGCCCCGATACGAAATGAGAAGCTTAAAAACAAACAGAGAGAAGTCAAAAACAAGAAGAGCAACAGGTGTCATGGATGTTTGTAAAAAGAGAGGGAATCCTGGTGGTGACTGAGACAAACGAGGACCTGAGGGGTGGATGGGAAGGGCAGGAACGGTCTGGGTGAAGTGACTGCAGAACGCAGAGCTCACTGCTGAGAAGCGGGGAAACGCAGAGGCTCAGAGGTCGAGTGGAGAAGGGGCAAGCGGGCTTCTGGGCAGGGAGAGTGTGGGGTGGGTTACTGGGAGGGGAGTGTACAGCGGGCTGGGGCTGACCCTCCGCCCTCCCCCCTGGCGCCCTTGTCTTCCAGGAATCACTGGGATCCTCATGAGCGCGGCAGGGCTGCCCGTGTGTCTCACCCGGCCACCAAAGCTGGTCCTTCACCCACCTCCCGTCAGCAAGAGCGAAATAAAATCCATCCCCGGGGTTTCCAACACAAGCCGCAAGACCACCAAGAAGCAAGCCAAGAAAGGTATCAGCCTCTTTGTCAAAAGGGGTCCTGGGTCAGGGGTGGGCCATAGGCTTGGCTCCCAGCCCAGCTCTGTCTCCACCACTGAGGGTCACACCTATGCCCTCTGTGCCTCGGTTTCTGCATCTGCTAAATGGGCTAACTAATCCCCACCCTGAGGATTACACCAAAGAGTAATTATCCAAAGTGGATAGGTTTGGATCTGATGGAGACCCTTTGAGAAACAGAGATTCAGGGCAACAATATAGACACATAAAGATACAGCGTGTGACACAAAGAATACACAGGAGAGATGGAGCACTTCGGCATGGGAACCCGAACAGCCTGGGTTCAGATCCCAACTTTGTCCCCTGCAAGTCACGAGACCCAGCCCGCCTCAGTTTTCTCCCTTTTGCAACAGACACAGCTGGTGCCCAGCAGGTGTGTCCTGGAAGGCAGTGGAAGCCACCACTTTCCATGTCCCTCAGGATACTCCAGAAGCTCTGGCTGCTTGCCTCTCCTTCAAGAGCTCACCCCCCTCCTCACAGTCCCACAGCTAAGAGCTCAGTACCTGCGCCTGCCTGGGCCCCAAGGACCCAGCCCGACCTCTGCAGCTGCCTTCTCTAGCTCTGGGGTGTGTGTGTTTAGTGGCTAAGTCATGTCCAGCTCTGTGTGGCCCCGTGGACTGTAGCCCGCCGGGCTCCTCTGTCCAGGGGTTTTCCCAGGCAGGAATCCTGGAGTGGGTTGCCATTTCCTCCTCCAGGGGATCTTCCCGACCCAAGCATTGAGCCTGCCTCTCCTGCTCTGGCAGGCAAATTCTTAACCACTGACACCACCTGGGAGACCTCTGGTCTCTACTATCGATTTCTAAATGATTCAACCGTCAGCCCTAAGCCCTCCCATTTCTAACTGGTGATGTTTCAGTGGGATCATTTGCATGTTATAACTTAGCTCAGCAAGCAAGAGGCTCTCGGTCGACAGAAGCTTAATTCTTGTTAGAGCAGCAGGGCAGGGGGGATGTTGGAGGACCCACGTCGGGAAACCCTTGTCCTACTTTTCCAGTCTGTCGAGGTTTCTCTGCTTAAATGCACTTGCTCGTCTTCCTGGAGGTCTCATAGGAAATGAAGGGACTTGGCGCTTTCCCACTCTTCCTGTTATTATTAACAGCTCTTACTGGACTCTTAGCGGGCAAAGTGCTTCAAGGCTGCAGATCCATTTAATTGTCCGTCACGTCTAATTGTCCAAGCGCCCCTCAGAGCAGGTGCTATTGTTCTTGCCCGCTGTCTAGGTGAGAAACAGAAGCTCAGAGAAGTTCAGGGAGTTGCCCAGGAGTCTGCAACCCTTTATTCCTCCCTGCCCCTTGGCAAGGCTGCCTCATGCCAACCCCTGCTTTTAGTCCAGGCTGCCTCTTAGGGTCTGGTTCCCCCTCCCCGCAAATCCCAGAGTCATCCCAGAATCCCCTGCCAGGATGCATCAGCTTCCCCCTCCTGCTGGGCAGTGGCCACAGGGTCGACACGAGGAAGGCTGTCAGAAAGCCGCGGTCGCCAAGTCCCGGCTTCCCGTAAAAACGATGGCGCTTTGACGCCACGTTACAGGTCAAGACTGTCCTTTGCACATTGTGAAAGGAATGTCATAAACCGGCCCAGTGTTTCAAAATGTGAAACTGTTTACAGAGAGCTTTCCTTGCTGTTAGCTCAGTGCAGCCTTCGGCAGGTCCAGGCTCTTTGACGTTGGGGAAGGGCAGCCCGCTAACCCCGGGCCGGTGAAAAAGTGGGCTTGCTACAATTAGGCAGGCTGGTGTCAGGGAGGTGTTGGCAGGAGATGAGGTGAACGTAAACACCCCCCGCCTCAGACACCTGGCTTCTGTGTCCACCCGTGTCCCCTTTCCATCCTTAAGTCCAACTGAGCGATGGTTCCTCGTCTTTTCTGAAAGCTCTGAGCCTGGCTAACAACGCCCCCTCTCGGGCATGTCCAGCTTGTCTTGGTGGCCCCTGATCATCCTGTCCCCACAGGGAAAACCCCAGAAGAAGTGCTGAAGAAGCATCTGCAGAAAGTCCGGCATCCGCCAGACGAGGTGAGTCCAGGGCCGGCCGGGGGGGGGTCCACCCTCCCCACCCCACGTCATCTACCCGGCCAGTTTTCTGCAGGAGGCAGCCGGCAGGGCTTTCTGGGTCCCGACTGACACAGAGCTGGTCAGAGTGGTGTCCTAGGCCACAGCTGTGGCCTAACTTCTCACGCCTGCCTGTTCAGCAAACCGCTGACTGACACTCAACTGCCTTACCGTGAATTTAAGCAAAGCGGTGTGATAAGCGATGGGAACCGACTTAAAAACGAGCTTGATGGTGATCAGAGATTCTCAGCCAGAGGCGATTTTACAGAACTAGAGGGAAGAGGAGACGCTGGTGGCATCCAGCAGGCCAAGGCCAAAGATGCTGTTAACCCACCAACTTCCTCAGGAAGGCCTGGGACAGCAGCGAAGAACTGTTTTTGTTCAGCTGCTGAGTCACACCTGACTCTGCGGCCACGTGGACTGGAGCCTGCCAGGCCCCCTGTCCTCCACTGTCTCCCGGAGTTTGCTCAGAGTCTTGTCCACTGAGCTGGCGGTGGGATCTATCTGATGCGATCTGTCTGCCGTCTCGGGCTCTGGGACACAGGGCTTCAGTAGTTGCCGTGTGCGGGCTTATTTGCCCTGTGGCGTATGGAATCTTTCCAGACCAGGGATCAAACCCATATCCCCTTCATCAGCAGGTGGATTGTGAACCACCGGACCGCCAGGGACGTCCTCACCAAAGAATTATCCAGCCCCAGGTGCTGAGACATGCTGCAGCCTCCCCAGGGCACTTCAAACACAGTCCTTTACAAACGTCCCACTTAAGTAATGGTCAGTGGGTCAGATCAGCAAGTGCTGGTTTCCTCCACACACCACAGAGGGATCCCCTGGAAGGACAGTCACAGCCCCCAAGGAGGGGCTATCATTCTTTTTGGCAGCCTAAATTAACATGTATCACCATCAGGTACTAGTTCAAGAGTTACTCTGCTGTGCCAAGGAAGACAGAATTCTGTCTAGATTCCCAGAAGTGCGTGTTCCCCAGTTTGTGGGCTTTCTGAAGGAGTAGCAGTTACAGCCCGCTTGGTCGCTGAGATCATGCTGGAAGACCGTGGAGGTGCTGTGGCCCCTCAGGCCGAGTGGGAACTGACGGTCTTTCTCCTCTGCCCCTTTCCGCCCCCAGGACTGCACCATCTGCATGGAGCGCCTCACGGCCCCGTCTGGCTACAAGGGCCCCCAGCCCACGGTCAAGCCGGACCTGGTGGGCAAGCTGTCCCGGTGCGGCCACGTCTACCACGTCTATTGCTTGGTGGCCATGTACAACAACGGCAACAAGGTGGGTGCCAGCTCAGAGTGTGCCCCCGCCTCCCAGGCAGCACCCAAGCCTGGAGGCCTTATTGGAGTGGCACCCAGGGGCTTTGGGGGGTCTTAGAGGCACCCCCAGGCTTCCCTGGTGGCTCATCGGTGAAGAATCCACCTGCAATGCAGGAGACACAGGTTTAATCCCTGGGTGGGGAAGATCCCCTGGAGGAGGGCATAGCAACCACTCCAGTATTCTTGCCTGGAGAGTCCCATGGACAGGGGAGTCTGCTGGGCTAAGGGCCTTAGGGTCGCAAAGAGTCAGACACGGCTGAAGTGACTGAGTGTACAAGCAGGGGCACCCTGGAGGAGCAAGAGTGAGGAGCTCGGTTTGTTCTCAGCCTGATCAGTTTTCCCCAGAATTACTACGTTGGCAAAATCTGTCTGCACCTTCCTTTTGGGCTATGCTGCCTAGCTTCCCGGAGCTTCCCCGCTGGCTCAGCAGGAAGGAATCCGCCTGCCAACGCAGGAGACTCAAGTGCCATCCCTGGGTCAGGAAGATCCCCTGGAGATCTTCCCATTCTAGTCCTCTTGCTGGGATAACCCCGTAGACAGAGGAGCCTGGCGGGCCACAGTCCGTGGGGTCGCAAAAGAGCTGGACAGGACAGAGTGGCTAAGCAACAACGAACCCAACCCCTCCCAGCGTCTACACTGCGCGGTGTTCTGAGGGGCGCAGACGTCTGTCCCTGAGGTTTGGAAGGGAGTTTTCTACAATGATGGGCCCATGTGAGTGTCCATTCATGCGGGCGCAGGACTCCCCAGGCACCCCTCCTTCTCCCAGGCCTACTGCTTCTCAGTTACATTCATGTTCTTTGGCACCTTTCACTGTCCTTTCAAAAGCACGAAAGGTTTTGTCAAGGGTGGCTGGAAGGCCCTTAAGGTCCGCTGTTGGAGAGGAGGGCTGTGTGATCCTGTCTTCCCGCCAATGATAGTGGAGCGGCAGTCCCCCGTCAGAGCTGGTTTCCAGGAACCTGGGTTTGTCCTCAGACGAGAAGTCTCTCCGTACCGCGCCTAAAATGAAAGCGAAGTCACTTAGTTGTGTCCAACTCTTTGCGACCCCATGGACTGTAGCCCACCAGGCTCCTCCATCCATGGGATTTTCCAGGCAAGACTACCGGAGTGGGGTGCCATTTCCTTCTCCAGGAGATCGTCCCAACCCAGGGATTGAACCTGGGTCTCCTGCATAGTAGGCAGACGCTTTACCATCTGAGCCACCAGCGCCTAAACCCCTTGGTATTTCTCATATTCTGTCCCAGACCTGGGTCACCTTGACCCCGTCTATGGGATTCCGAATTCTCATTTCTCCAGGCCCAGCTAGGATTGCATCAGAGTCTGGGATTTTTGTGATATCCTCCTGCCACTTATTCATCCAAAAGTATGTCTGGGCTTCAGGGGCTGCCCTGTCCTTATCCTGCTGGGGGAAAAGAGCAAAGGCGGCCTACTCAAGTGCAAACCCTGGCTGAGGAGCCAAATGACTGCANATTTCTCATATTCTGTCCCAGACCTGGGTCACCTTGACCCCGTCTATGGGATTCCGAATTCTCATTTCTCCAGGCCCAGCTGGGATTGCATCAGAGTCTGGGATTTTTGTGATATCCTCCTGCCACTTATTCATCTAAAAGTATGTCTGGGCTTCAGGGGCTGCCCTGTCCTTATCCTGCTGGGGGAAAAGAGCAAAGGTGGCCTACTCAAGTGCAAACCCTGGCTGAGGAGCCAAATGACTGCAGGCAGCAAGATTTTCAATCTCTCTGAGATTTCATTTCCCATCTGGAAAATGGAGATAGAACAATCCCTACTTCCTAACATGCTGAAACTGTGAAGAAAAAGGGAAAGGGGCTCCCCAGTGGCTCACACAGTAAAGAATCTGCCTGCAATGCAGGTAGACCCGGGTTCAGTCCCGGGGTCGGGAAGATTCCCTGGAGGAGGGAAAGGCTACCCACGCCAGTATCCTTGCCTGGAGAACCGTCTATGGACAGAGGAGCCCAGCAGGCTGCTGTCTGCAGGGTCACAAAGGTTCCAGCGTGACTGAGCAACTAACACTTTCAACCCTTTTTATTCAAATGGACACCTCCTCTGTAGTATGACTGTTTTTTCCCTTCATCCTAATGTATGGTTGAAATTCCCAAGGTGCCGATGTTGGGATCCTTCTGTGTCTCAGAGAGCTCAGTTATTGATGGACGCTGTGTGTCTGGATGTCCTGATTCCCTGCTCAATTTCCTGACCCTACGATAAAAAGTTTCACTGGGACTCGGCCTTTGAAGAGGCTATTTTGGATTTAAAGGGGTTTCTTAGCACCTTCGTTCTCCTTTTGATAACTGCGTATAAGAATAATCTCATACCTTTGCGTTTATTTCCATGGTGCTTCAAAAAGGGTGCGGACACGATCTTCTATCCTCTTTTGCACTTACACTTTGAAGTATGCCTTTTTTATTTTCTTTAAAAGTGGTGAGAAGGGCCCAGAGAGAGACAGGGTGATTCATCCAAGGTCATGAAGCAAGTTAAGACCAGAGCAGAGAGTGGAGCCCTGCCTTGGCTTCCCACCCTTTGATCACACGAACACAGGCCGCATGCAAGCTGCTGCTTTAAATGAGTGGAGTCGGGGGGAAGCGCCCTTAAACAGCCCTGCAGCGGGCCCCAGCCTTCCCGAGGAGGCCCGGGCGTCCTGGAGAGCTCGGGTCCCAGCTGCACGACGCACTTTGCGCAGGCGCACTCCCTGCGCACTCCAGGGCTCCTCCGCGCTCCGCGGTTTTCAAGCCTGGGAACAGGGCTTACTGTCCAGGCTCCCCCACAGACGGCACTTCACGGGGTCCTGCCATGAAACCGGGACTCCTCACCTCACTGAACCCAGAGTCCCCTGCCGTTGCCCCAGCAACCCTCGAAGTCGAAGTGTTAGTTGCTTAGTCACCCGGGAAGCCCCCCAGAGCCCTGAGGAGCAGGGTAAATCCTGGTCCCCTTCCTAAGGATGGTGCTGCTGCTGCTCAGTCGCTTCAGTCGCGGCCGACTCTGTGCGACCCCATAGACGGCAGCCCACCAGGCTCCTCCATCTCTGGGATTCTCCAGGCAAGAACACTGGAGTGGGGTGCCATTTCCTTCTCCCTCTTAAGGATGAGGCCTTTTGTACGCGTCCCTGAGCGCGGAGCCCAGGGCTGGTATGGAGGGTTCCTCCTGTTGCTTTGGAGAAAGCTTCACCTTTCAGTGGCCCTGATAGCGGGCAGGGAGCTAAGATTTAGTACTGGGGTGGGTGCATTTTGCCCCTGACCCCAGCTTCTTGGGGCTTCCCTAGTGACTCAGACAGTGAAGAATCTGCCTGCAATGCAGGAAACCCAGGTTCCATCCCTGGATCAGGAAGATCCCCTGGAGAAGGGCCTGGCAACCCACTCGTCTTCTTGCCTGGAGAATCCCATGGACATAGGAACCCGGCAGGCTACTGTCCCTGGGGCAACAAAGAGTTGGGCACAACAGAGTGACTAACACACCCGCCCTTTATCCCTGGTGCCTTTTGGGGTTGGGTGGGGGTCCTGACCAAACCTGTTTCCCACACTGGAGTTTCGGGCCTTGTCTCTTCAGGATGGGAGTTTACAGTGTCCGACCTGCAAGACCATTTACGGANGCAACCCACTCGTCTTCTTGCCTGGAGAATCCCATGGACATAGGAACCCGGCAGGCTACTGTCCCTGGGGCAACAAAGAGTCGGGCACAACAGAGTGACTAACACACCCGCCCTTTATCCCTGGTGCCTTTTGGGGTTGGTGGGGGTCCTGACCAAACCTGTTTCCCACACGAGTTTCGGGCCTTGTCTCTTCAGGATGGGAGTTTACAGTGTCCGACCTGCAAGACCATTTACGGAGTGAAAACGGGCACCCAGCCCCCGGGGAAGATGGAGTACCACGTCATTCCCCACTCCCTGCCCGGCCACCCGGACTGCAGAACCATCCGGATCATCTACAGCATCCCCCCCGGCATCCAGGTCAGCCTGCCCTCGGCCACGGGCTTTTATGGCTTCATGTTTAAATGTTTGCAGGTCGGTGTTTGTCTTTCGTCCATTCAGGCTGCTGGAACCAAGGAAAAGCACAGAATGTGTTCACGTCAAACCCATCCTTCTGCACACCTGAAGCACACAACATGGTTGCTCAGCTGCTCCCGGGGGCTCGGCAGTGGAGAGTCTGCCGGTAGTGTAGGAGCCACAGGAGGCCCCGCGTGATGCCTGGGTTGGGAAGATGCCCTGGAGGAGGGCACGGCAATCCACTCCAGTATCCTTGCCTGGAGNTAAAAATGCAGCTATGATGCTGGTTTCTCAGGTGGTGCTCGCAGTAAAGAACCTGCCTAGTGCAGGAGATGTAAGAGATGTGAGTTCGATTCCTGGGTCCGGAAGATCCCCCGGAGCAGGAAATGGCAACCCACTCCAGTATTCTTGCCTGGAGAATCCCATGGACAGAGGAGTCTGGTGGCCTACGGTCCATGTGATCACAAAGAGCTGGACACAGCTGAAGTGACTTAGCGTGCGTGATGCTGGGCCCTAACATTAGCTGAGTGGATATACCAGGCACTGCTGTGAAAGCACTCTGCACGTAGGGCCCCCTAAGACGCTCGCAACCTTTGGGGGTAAGCGATACCACTGAAAGCTCAGAGAGGTCATGTAACTTGTGCAAGGCCACACGGTTGGTCTATGACAGAGTCAAGACTGAGCCTGCCAGGTCCTTGAGTCCACTTCCCGACTCCTGCCCATTCCCGGTGCTTCTTCGAGCACTGTTGTGTGGGCAAGGCTGGGGCCCCAGGGCAGGGAAAGTGTCCCCTGCAGATGGTCTTTGACCAGCACAGCGTGTCTGGCGCTGATCTCCCCTGTTTTCTCTCAGGTCCTGAAGCTACTTCTCGTGGCCTGGGACCGCCGCCTCATCTTCGCCATTGGGACGTCCAGCACCACGGGCGAGTCAGACACCGTCATCTGGAATGAAGTCCATCACAAGACAGAGTTTGGCTCCAACCTCACCGGCCACGGCTACCCAGATGCCAACTACCTGGATAACGTGCTGGCCGAGCTGGCCGCCCAGGGCATTTCCGAGGACAGCGCTGCCCAGGAGAAGGACTGAGCTGGGGGCGGGATGGGGCTTCGGGGTGGCCGGGGTGTGGGAACCACAGGGCAGGAAGTAGGGAGAGTCAGGGTGGAAGTTGGTGCCGTGCCCTCCCGAGCCCCTTGTGCCGTCTCCATCTGCCATCCTTCCGGCCACAGCGGGGAGCCAGAGTGAATAAGGGGGTGTCATTCACAAACCTCACGCAAACCAACATGCAGGGGCTGCGGGACGGGGTGGGGGCCGCCCTCGTCTGTTCCCCGTGGAGCTTCGGTGCTGGGCAGGCAGGGACTCCTCCCCCACCCCACCCCCACCCCCCGCAGGGGACACTGTCAGCACACTTGGGGTACGGGCACCTCTTACCTTGGCCTTGTGAAGCCAGAGGCGCCCGCCTGGGCTGGCTTCTCGCTGCTTCCACTCTGCTTGGAGAGTGGAGTTTCTACTTTTCTCTCATCCCCTGGAGGTGAGGCACTCTCACTGTGCAAGACTGAGGGGCAGAGGGGTGACCCGCTAAACCCTGCGACATCGGCAGCCAGTGCCTCGATGTCCAGCGAGGAAGCGCTTCTTACCAAGAGGGTCCGAGCAGCAAGGGCTTCCGGAGCGTCTCAGCTCCCATCGCGGTCCTGGCTGCTCCCGCCTCCTGCTCACCCCTCTGCCCTGTCCAGAGAGGCATCTGATTCTCTTATGCAGACGGAGGGACTCTGGGATTCCTCTCTGGGGCGCAGTGTCTCCCGCCCCTCTCTGATCAGACCAGAGCCTGCGTCCCACTTAGCATCTGAAATAGTCCTCAGGGAGAGGAGCCCAACTCTTCCAACTCATCCCAGACCAGCTCAAAGATTCCGTGGGATTCATCCAGTCACTGTGAGTGGAGCCCAGGCTGGGCTCCATGCCATCTGTNAGCCTGCGTCCCACTTAGCATCTGAATTAGTCCTCAGGGAGAGGAGCCCAACTCTTCCAACTCATCCCAGACCAGCTCAAAGATTCCGTGGGATTCATCCAGTCACTGTGAGTGGAGCCCAGGCTGGGCTCCATGCCATCTGTGGGCGTGTGTGTGTGTGTGTGTGCATGGCGCTGGACCAGGCTCCGCCGCTGGGCCAGGTTGGTGGAGGGTCCATCGTGATCTCACACTCTGGTTCTGCAAGCCGTTGGACCCCAGTTCTGATGGGACTGAAACAGCCAGGCAGCGATTCATCGATGTGCCTCACTGTCTGATATCCATCCCGTAGTCAACATGAACCCAGACCGAGACAGGGCTGTGCTTGGCGGGGGTGGGGGGGGGTGGACAGTCCCCTTTGTATATCTCTTGCAAGGTGGGATCTGAGCCAGTCCACGAGGATCACAGTGGGTCTCCATGCACATTGTCTAATGAGCCTGGAGGAGTGCAGGGACCCTCATCTTCCTCTGCAATGACAGGCTGGCCCAGCACATGAGGGAGCCTCCAGCCCTTTCCCAGCAAGGTTGGGACCACCTTGGGGTCCAGTCCAACCTGTGTCAGGGTGTGGCCCAAGACCTTGCCTGTCCCCCACATTCCCATGAAGGAGACAGTTGGGGGTCAGGGAGGAGAGACGGAGGATGAAGAAAGGAACCCTAATTCTGCCCCCTTTGAAAGTGGATTCTCTGAACTCCGTGTTTGGGGAAGGTTGCTCTGGATCCTGATTCGAATTTATATACCTCGTGAGATGTGTATAAGAGACAGGCTGAAGGAGGGTGGGGCTGTAGCCGGGCTTACGATGAGGCCCGTCTGTGGCACACGGTGGTCCGGCAACAGGCATAGGCTGACATCAAACACTAAGGGAGGGCTCTCCCATTGAGTTTGGATGTTTCCTTCCCGGCTGCGGCAGGAAACTGCCCCGTGGTGCAGTGGGCTGGGGGCCAGTCTCCTGGTCTNAAGGGTTTCGATGCTGGAAAAGTGGAGATGGAAAAGCCCTCAGACGCGGCACTGAAGTTAGAAGCCGCAGCCAAGCTTTTCCAAGGGTCGGCTCTGAGTGTCCCGCTCTCAGGCCTGCAGACATTCTGACGGGGGAGGCACTGGTGCTGAGCTCCTCCTCCTCTTCCACGTGGCAGGAGACGTGACAGTGTTAGTTGCCAAGTTGCCCTGGGGATATTAGTTAGCTCCAGCAAAGGGCGCTCTGGCAGGAGGTCTTCCAGCCTCACCCATCAATCCTTTATCTCACCAGCAGACCAGGAGACTGGCCCCCAGCCCACTGCACCACGGGGCAGTTTCCTGCCGCAGCCGGGAAGGAAACATCCAAACTCAATGGGAGAGCCCTCCCTTAGTGTTTGATGTCAGCCTATGCCTGTTGCCGGACCACCGTGTGCCACAGACGGGCCTCATCGTAAGCCCGGCTACAGCCCCACCCTCCTTCAGCATCCTTGTCTGGGGATCCTCGGGGCTCCTCACCCACAGGAATGAGGAAACAGACCCGGAGCCGGCGGGTAGACAGAGCGGTGTGGCGAGAGGTGGGGAAAGAAGGGAGGGTGGTAACTGCCAGAGGGCCGTGCGGAGAGACTGACTTCCCTGGGTCGGGCAGAAGGTGCGGGTAGAGAAGGAGCCGGGCCCAGGGCAGAGAGGAGGCTGCAGGGGAAAGGCAGGCAGGCGGTGCCTCTCTGAGCATCGTCTTCACACCTTCCAGCCTCCCCTCTCAGCATGCTGGTAGCACTGATGGCCTGTGTCTCTTCCCGAGATGCTCGTAGGGGCTGCCTCATCTGCTGCTCTTCTAGTGGGACTTTCTGGGCAGAAGGAACCGTTCATGTCCCTTCTAACACTGTGCCAGGCAAGGGGGTGGGAGGGGCATGCCTCTGCCCTCTCTCTCATGCCAGCCTGAAAAGGTACAGCCTCGGGTTGGGCGAGAACCCCCGCCGGCAGAGGTCCTGTGCAGCCATCACTCGGACACAGGAAGTCCTCCCCCTGGAAGCCCTGCTGTGTTCCCTGCCCCGTGCAGGGAATCCCACGCCCGTCCTCTCATCGTCTGAGCACCAGCAGCCTCGTTTCTCCCCTCCTGAGTCTGACACGTGGGACTGGAGAGAAACCCTGTTAGTGCCCATCCCTTGAAAGCTGGATCTCGTGTGTGTGTGTGTGTGTGTGTGTGTGTGTGTGTGTGTGTCTGTCTGTCTGTCTGTCTGTCTGTCTCTGTCTCTGTCTGTGTGTCTGTTTTCATCCCCCTCTTGGGAAGCCTGGACTTCTCTGTGGTTTGACGCCTGGTCCAAAGTGCTCGTCCTGGTGGTGTGGGCATGAGATGGTTGGGGGGAGGTCCTGTGTGGTACAAGGAAGGGCCCTGTCCTCTTTTCCTGGTCTGTGGTCCCTGGCATTGGTGGGGGGGGTTCTGGGGGAGAGCGGGGCGGCCCTGCTGTGAATCACTGTAACTGCTGTGCTCTGAAGTCCTTGGTGTTGCTCTGTGAGTGGACATCGCCACCTGGTGCTCATGAGGTTTACGTGCGGGACAATAAACAGCCAACAACCGCAGACTGTCCTCAGCCTGCTTCCCGTCCGTTGCCGCAGTGAGGACTTCCCCAAGTCCGTGAGCAACCGCCAGTCCTTCCACTGAACGGGAGAGCCCCTTTTTCTACTCTTTACATCTTCTTTACCCACACATTTGACCAAGTAACCTACTTTGACTTCTTGTTCCTCCAAAGAAATAGACGAGCTGGCAGGGGAAACAAGTGAAACAGTAGGGGAAAGACCATCTTAAAAACCACGAGTGTTTGCTTCTTAAAGTTCCCTTCACTTGGCCACAATATCGGGTGTGTTTCAGCAGCTTACAGGCTGTGTTTTTCAGAGGTGCTCAATTGCTAACTGCTGTCCAACTCACTGACCCCAGGGACTGTCGCTCACCAGACTCCTCTGACCACAAGATTTCACAGGCAAGAATACTGGAGTGGGTGGCCATTTCCTCCTCCAGTTTCTCAAATCCCGATTCGAATGAGAACACAAAGATAAAATGCAACTGCCAAGGGGCTTTTGTCACCCGAATGTGCCCTTGTTTCTGACAGTCCATGGAGTGTGGTTTTCTTGGAAGTCTGGATCAGTATTTCCACAGACTCCAGCCTGAGCTAGCCAGTCAGGAAAGCAGGACTCAGAGATCAGAACCTATGTAACCCCCATCAGGGTTTGGATTTTGTAAAGTGACTTGATGAATGTAAACCTCAGGCTGTCTTACTCTGATTTCCTGTGGATGAATAGAGAACACGTTCCTCAAGTACACACTTCAACGCATATTTATGTGCAACATTGTTAGAAGTATAAGTTGGTGAAGAACTTTTCATTTCAGTGGGCTGTTAGTACATTAAAAGTCTCAGTGGGGTGTTTATCCCACTCAGTAATCTTCAAGAACTCACAGGGAAGTCAGTACCAGCAGGAAAGTGGTTAGCTTGGCTGAAACATACCCACAAAACCCCCAGAGGTAAGGGAAGGCATTTGAATGCTTAAGAAGCAGGGGTTTAGTACAGAGGTTGCAGAAATCTCTGTCTGGTTGAGCACAGCTCCAGTCCTGTGAGTCTCTCCTCTGTGTCGTAGTGGGAGTGACTGTATGACCTCCCTCTTGTCTTCCCACGATCTGGGACAGTTCAAGCTCCCAGAAGAAGGACCTAGTGGAAGCCAAAATTGTGACTGCAGGTGTTAAATGAGGAGAGGACAAATTATCCTTCATAGTGGATAACTCACCCATGACATTCGATTTGGTGAAGAAATACATAGCTTTAAAAATATAGTGCAGATTATTAGTGGAGTCACCCTAATAATTACAATTAGGTGAGACCATTATTAAAATTAGGCAACGCGTCAAATGCCAGGTGACAATCATGCATCCTGTGAGGGTCTCGGGGAGACAGTGTGGGACTGAAATAGACATGCCACAAATGATGCTGGGTGTCTTCTTTCGTTTCATTCAAGGACACTGATCCCGTCAACCTCCTTTCCGCTGGAGAAAAGAACAGGGTACACAATTGGGTTTTTTCTATCTTGTTCAGATTTGGGGGATGAAGTGATAATTAGATGTGGGTTTACTTTGATTTCTTGCATCTTTCTTGTCTTCTACCCCCAGAAAAATTTTGGAATGTGGGGTGTGTGTACGTGTGCATTGAGGTGGGTGTGTGTACGTGATGGGAGAATAGAAAGGGGGGATTGCCATCTATGGATGAGGGAGGGATGGTACCTGGGTAACAGAACATGAGAGAGTCATGCTTGATCTAGCCAAACCTGCAGCTCTTTTCTTTGCCCCACTTAGGATAAGCTGAGAGGACGAAACCAGGAAGCTGGCTGTGGGTAAGAATTCCAGTTCCCCAAGTGCACCAGAATCTTTTCTAGCTTTCACCCTCTCTTCACTCACAGCTGGTCTCCAAACCATGCCTTCTCCCTTGACCTCCTAAGAGAAGTTCAAATGTTAAAGTATTCTCTGAGGGCTTTACAACACTAGCCTGAAGTCCAGCCTGGTCTCAGTAAGTCTTAATTGTGGGGAGCCTGAAAAGAGTGGTCGTGGTCTAGGCACCATCTCCTGGTTCAGAGGATGCTGAGATGGTCCAGAGGAGATGACACAGCCATCAGTACCTCAAAAATGAAATGCGATAGCCAAGCAGGACCTCCTGTGTCTTCCGGGGGCTCTTCTGGGAGTGTGAAATCCAGATAGCTTTCAAAAAGCACAAAATAGTGAGAGGGCAACACTTAAAGACATCTTTAGAGCTCATGAATTGGAAACCATGGCTGATCTCACATTAAATACATCTTCAAATCCAAATATGAACATTCTCCCTTGTCCTTCTCATACATAAGCTTTCAGGTGAAGAAAATGGCACACATCGAGAAGAGACGACCCCCTCAAGTTTCAGGATGACTTTCGCTTAAAAAGTCACAACTGCCCTCCAGTCCCTCTCCCAACGCTGTCCACGTGGCTCTGTTTACTTCCTGGCCCAGAGCCCTAGAGAGTCACAGTCCCACAAGGCCTTCTGTTGCACTTGACCCAGCAGTGCTTAGAAGGGCAGAAGTGGAGAGAAAGAGAGGTGAGAGCCACACGTGAAGGCCTGGCCGGGGAGGAGAGAAGCGGTGCCCTGAGCGTCTAGGCAGGGCTCTGTGCCTGCTCTTGGTCAAGGGCATCTCCATTCATGGCAGCGCCTGCAGCCAAACTCTGCTGCTCATCCTGGAGGGCTTGGTAGCCCTTTTGCCTGGACTTCCGGGCACCATAGATGGCCAGAGAGATGACCCCTGCCAGGGCGACGGTCACCCCCAGCGTGAGCCCCGCGGCTGCCCCTGCAGACAGAGCCTCGCCGTCTCCGTGGATGACTCTCATGGCCCTGCGAAGCTCCAGGGGCTCCCCCAGCCTCCACTGGTGGGTCTGGGGGTCTTTAATCCAGGAGCTGGCCGTCTCAGGGCTAGTCACCAGGACAGTGTTGGTGGCTGCCTGACTCATGAGGGGTGGTCGGGTGTAAGGAGGGAGCCTGACAGGAGGCAGAGACCCTCCCGTAAAAAGCCCAGCTTTGACACAGTAAGACACTTGGCACCCATCACTGATGAGGGCTAGGTGTTGGCTGAAGCCCCCCGGACACTTTTTTAGAGAAGGTGCCCCCAGATCTTTGGATGCAGCAGAATCCACCAAGGGGTTCCCCACCGCACAGCTAAAGAACCCACCAAATGGGATGGAAAATCTATATCCCAACTCATAGTCCTGAGAGGCACATACCTTAAGGTTTTCAAAAAGTCTCAGTTGAAAATAGCCAGCTGGGCACGACTGGGCATTGGTCAGAGGATTTATGCTCTTAGCACTGAAGAGCCCGCCAAAAAGGAGCCCCGAGTTTTCAGACACTTGGCCACTGGCTGCACACCAGAAAGCCCTGAACTCAGCCCTGGCTACTCGGAACACGTCTTCACATACAGTCTTGCAGAAGATGTAGAGGGTACACTTGCGTGAGCACTCCAGGTGATTGTACCCCTCCTCATGGGTCTGGGCGAGCAGCTGGACTGGGGAATAACCAGAGGGGCAGGACACGCTGCCAGTCAGCGGATTTTTCTGCTCCAGGTTCTGGCAGAGTTGGACAACCTCATTCCCCAAGACCTGGGTGCATTCCTGGTAAACTCCCCCAAAGGAGAAATTAGTCATCTTCCCCTCACAAGAACCATCATCAGTGTTGGCTTGGAAGTTGAAGTTGGGCGAGTTGAGATCCGTGCAGCCAGGGTGGGTGTTGACCGCATAATACCTGCGCACGGCTGCTTCCACCGTCTTCGACAGCTTTCTCACCAAGGGCCCCGGCAGGTCAGGTAGTCGTTCGGGGTTGATGAAGAAATGCAGGGGCAGGCCAGCGCGGTCCAGAGCCACCAGGTGGCCGGTGATGCCCTGCTGCCAGGCCTGGAGGGTGATGCCTGGGTAAAATGGAAGCCCTCCGATGCTCTGGACTCTGGAGTTGGTTCGGTTGGAGAGGTAGCTCTTGGTGAAGGCATTCTGCGAGGTGTAGTTCTCCTCGAATTTGAAGTTCACGATGTTCAGGAAGGTGACTCCAGCGGACGCGGTCACGGCGGCCCGGCTGCTCTGGCTGTCCTGCAGGAAGGATGACCTGATGTGGTCCTCCTGAAGGAGCGCGGCCCCTGCATCCACGCTGTTGATGACATGGGTGCCGTAGTTGAGGACCAGGAGTTCTGCCAAGTAGGTGGCCATCCGGGTCTGGTTGTTCTCCAGTTGCTCCGAGATGTCCATGAGCGCCTTCTTAAACCCCCAGCTTAGCTCTGCATCTGGGCTGATTTTGACTGTGTAGACCAGGTTTCTTACCTGAACCTGGGTAGTTACAGCTTGGTCCTTCACCTGAAGGGTCTTGATCCTCTGGAACTCAGGGGAGAACTTGCCATTGACTCTGGAGAAAAGAGAGAGCTCCATGTTGATGGAGTTGGCGGTGCTGCTCTGGTAGTTCACCCAGGACTCCAGGATTCTGGAGTTCATCTCCAGGTTGCTCTGCCTCTGGGGAATGGTGAAGACCTCGTCCGGGACGACGTACTGCCCGTCTTCCGTGGTCCTGCAGTGGCCATATGCCAGCTCCATCACCCGTCCCATGTCCACATTCCGCAGGTTATCCCAGCCGCCTCCGGGTAAGACGGGCAGAACGGGCAATTTTAATGCATTCTTGCAGTTTTGAAACCCAGCCTCATCAGTCACTCCCCGAGATGTGTCCGTTTTGGCCCACGTTGCCACCGCCCAGATTAGAAAGGCACCGCTGAAGCTATTCATGGCTCCGACAGCCCCGGCCTGGCCCACCCGGCCTAAGCTGCGGCCAGCGGGCTTGGGGCAGGCTGAACTGATGGGAAAGAGAGCTGTTGCTGAAACAAAAAGTTCAGCAGTTCCCCTAAAGCCACCAGTTCCTCTTTGGACTAGTCTAATCTCGAAATGGGGAAATGAGAGTCGATTCAAACAGTAAGGTCCATCAGAACTTTGAAAAAATTGTGTGGCACTAGACAGAAAACCCAGCCCTGTATCCTTAACAGGCAGCTGCCCTCCAGCCTCCCCCAGCGCACAGGGGGTGCTCTGCACAGCGGTGGTCACTCAGAAAAAGTACAACCACACGCCATACCGTTACCCCCATGAGAGTGCTCCAGCTTTGAAAGAAAGCTTTGGTTTCATTTTTTCTTCACTCTCTTGATGGTTCTGCTTTCCCCTAACGAGACTCTGCTGGGACTTCAATATCACTGTCCTTTTCCTCTGTGTATAGTTGGCAATAACTTGGTACCTGCTCTTATAACTTTAATTTTTTCATTCCATGGTTAAGTGCATGTAACTTAGACAGATGTGTAAAAATGAGTGTGGCCTTCACCACTCAGGTTTTTAAAGCAGCAATTCATTTGTTGTGTCATAAGGAGAAGATAATGTCGTGAATTTGCATTTGTGTACTAATGCTAAGTCTATTAAACCTCTTCATTTAAAGCAGTCTTTTCAGGCCCATTGACCTAAAACCAGGCTTGATTGGAGCCCAGTTCTGTTGGTTCTTTGAGACAAGTAGCACTGAGTGGAAGCTGGGGAATCCGGAGGAGTTCATGGAAACTCCCAGTTGCACCCTTATGTCACCCTGATGGCTCCCAGCTGCCCCCGTACACCGTGAACCGGACGGGGGACTGAGAGTGCAAAAGCCATGCTTCAATTCGCAGGCCGCTTGTCTGCATTCTGGGAAGGCGATTTCAAGGAGCTGAATCACCACAGGATTGTTACTGACGCAGCTGACAGGTGTTTCCAGAAATAATGAGGCCAGTTGCTTAGCTTTACAGGCGGAGCATCACTAGTTTCTATTAAAACCTTGATGCAGTCGAGAAAATATGATACAGATGGACTGTTTGCTTAGAGAACAGACATAGCGAACAGACGCATGGGCACCGAAGAGGGAGAATGGGGCAGGGGAACGGGGCGTCTGGGACTCACACGTGCGTGTATCAAGTAGCTCGCTAGTGAGAAGCGGCTGAAGAGCACAGGGGACACGGGAAGACACACGCAGGCCATTTGCAGGACACACATCAAGCCGACCTTAGAAACGTGCTCCAGTGTGTACACCAGAGGAAGACAAATACTGCTTGACTTCACTGATGCGAGGGACCTAGAACAGCCACATCCACAGTCAGAAAGCACATTGGTAGATGCCAGTGGCGTGGGAAGTTAGAGTTTACTGGGGACAGAGCTTCAGCTAGGGAGGGTGAAACATTCCAGAAATGGATGATGGTGAGACTGCACAGCAACGCAAGCGCATTTAGCGCCGCTGAGCTGCACAGGGGACGGCAAGAGTGGCACGCTTTATGTCCCGAGACTCTCACCATGGTGGTTCAGATGGTAAGGAAGCTGCCTGCGGCACGGGAGACCTGGCTTCAGTCCTTGGGTTGGGACGATCCCTTGCAGAAGGGAATGGCTGACCCACTCTGGTGTTCTTGCCTGGAGAATTCCATGGACAGAGGATACAGTCTGCGCAGTGGCCGTGAGTCAGGCATGACCAAGCAACTAACACTTTGCTTCAATTTGGAAAAAAAAAAAAAAAAGCCCGATTTGCGTGGACATGTGATACTGCAATCCTACTCCGAGGCACGTATCTGGGGAAAATTCTGAGTCAAATAATGCACGCAGCTCAATGTTCATGGCAGCGCTATTTACAATAGCCGAGACATGGAAGGAATGAGTGCCCATCGACAGATGAAAGGATAAAGTATACGGATTCTGTGCATGTTCTCAGTCACTCAGTCATGTCCAACTCTTTGCAACTGCGTGGTCTGTGGCCTGTGGCCTGTCAGTCCCCTGTCCGTGGGATTTTTCAGACAAGAATAGTGGAGCGGTTTGCCATTTCCTCCTCCAGCAGATCTTCCCAATCCAGGGATCGAACTCGCATCTCCTGCATTGGCAGGTGGATTCTTTACCCCTGAGCCTCCTGGAAAGCCCATATAGATTTAATGTAATGGAATACTGTGTTTTAGCTGCTAAGTTGTGTCTGACTCTTTGTGACCCCATGGACTGTAGCACCAGGCTCCTCTGTCCATGGAATTCCCCAGGCAAGAACACTGGAGTGGGCTGCCATTTCCTTCTCCATATTTCCTAGTCATAAAAAAATGAAATAATGCCATTTTGCAACAACACTGATGGGCCTAGAGATTATCATAGGAAGTGAAGTAAGTCAGACAGAGAGAGACGAAAGTCATATGATTTCACTTGTTTGTGGAATCTAAAGAAAATACAAATAAACTTAACAGACTTGTGGTTGGCAAGGGGGACGGTGAGTGATGAATTGGGAGTCTGGGGTTAGCAGATGCGAACTATTTTATATAAGAAGGATAAACAGCAAAGCCCTACTGTATAGCACAGGGAACTAGAGTCAGTATACTGTGATAAGCCATAATGGGAAAGATATGAGAAAGAATATATATATGTGTCTGAGTCATTCTGCTGTATAGTAGAGATTAACACACCATTGTAAATCAACTGCATTTTAATAAAATAAAGTTTAAAAAACCTTGATGGTGTTCTGTAACCCAGAAATATAACCTTCTGGCTCTATTAATGCCTCAGTTATCATGCTCTGGGGAATTCACTTACACTCAAGTTCAGTTCAATTCAGTTCACTCGCTCAGTCGTGTCCGACTCTTTGTGACCCCATAAACTGCAGCACACCAGGCCTCCCTGTCCATCACCAACTCCTGGAGTTCACTCAGACTCATGTCCATAAAGTCAGTGATGCCATCCAGCCATCTCATCCTTGGTCATCCCCTTCTCCCACTTTCAATCTTTCCCAGCATCAGGGTCTTTTCCAATGAGTCAACTCTTCACATCAGGCAGCCAAAGTATTGGAGTTTCAGCTTCAACATCAGTCCTTCCAATGAACATCCAGGACTGATCTTCTTTAGGATAAACTGGTTGGACCTCCTTGCAGTCCAAGGGACTCCCAAGAGTCTTCTCCAACACCACAGTTCAAAAACATCAATTCTTCAGTGCTCAGCTTTCTTCACAGTCTAACTCTCACATCCATACATGACCACAGGAAAAACCATAGCCTTGATTAGACGGACCTTTGTTGGCCAAGTAATATCTGTGCTTTTTAATATGCTGTCTAGGTTGGTAATAACTTTCCTTCCAAGGAGTAAGTGTTTTTAATGGTTTAGTTTATGAACCAATTTCTGGGCTTCCCAGGTGGCTCACTGGTAAAGAATCTGCCTGCCAGTGCAGGAGACACAGGAGATGTGGGTTCAATCCCTGGGTCACGAAGATCCCCCAGAGGAGGAAATGGCAACCCAATCCAGTATTCTTGCCTGGAAAATTCCATGGACAGAGAAGCCTGGAGGGCTACAGTCCAAGGGGTCACAAAGAGTGACTGAGCAAACGGGCACTGGTTTCTACTTGACTAGAGAAGCAGGCTTCTGCCCAGGTTATAAATTAATAGTTCAGCGGGGGAGCCTGGTGGGCTGCCGTCTACGGTGTCACACAGGGTCGACACGACTGAAGCAAGTCAGCAGCAGCAGCAGAGTGATCACAGATTTAGAACTAGAAAAGTTAGAACCGAATGCCCTTGAGTACTTCCAATAAGTCTGCTGAAATATCCATATACTTTTCTTCAAACTATTTCAGGGCTAGTTCATCAAAATCAGAAAACTCACTTACCCTGTTTTGAAGACATGCTAACAATTTCTTATTTTTTCTTTTGGCTGTAATAGATCCTGATGGAATCTCACTCTTCTTCAATGAGAATACAAGTAAGGTGAATATAGATAATTCTACATTTGCTGCTAAGTCGCTTCAGTCGTGTCCGACTCTGTGCAACCCCATAGATGGCAGCCCACCAGGCTCCCCTGTCCCTGGGATTCTCCAGGCAAGAACACTGGAGTGGGTTGCCATTTCCTTCTCCAATGCATGAAAGTGAAAAGGGAAAGTGAAGTCTCTCAGTCGTGTCCGACCCTTAGCGACCCCATGGACTGCAGCCCGCCAGGCTCCTCCGTCCATGGGATTCTCCAAGCAGGAGTCCTGGAGTGGGCGCTGTCACCTTCTCCAGCTCCACATTTAGGTGTCCCGTTATCTCTAAACACCTAGATGTTGTCATTTACCTCTGGACCACCTTCATCTTCATTTTTATTATAGCAAAAAGAAAAATATGAAATAGCTAAAAGAGCCCCAAAGAGTGAAGTTACATTGCATTCATATGACAAAATATTTTGCAGCCATCATAATTATATTTTCAAACAGTTTTAATAACATAAGAAATTCTTATGCCATAATGTTAAGAGGAAAAGCCACGACAAGCATTCAATATGATCTCAACTATGTACAAGTATAATGAGGAATATACACCAACTGACCCATTGACCCACTGACCTAGTAGGTAGGTTTTATGAATTATTTACTTCTTTCCACGCTTCTACATATTTTGAGCTTTCAACAATGAGCATGTTTTTACTCATTTAACAAAACTTCATTGAGAATCTACCAAGTCCCAAACACAAAGAGGAGTAATCATTACTTGTGTATTCAGAAAAATAAGCAACAAAAAAAAAAAAAAAGAAAGAAAAATAAGCAACAAATATGCATTTAAAAACCGAAAGAAACGAAGGAGTTCCGGGATTTCCAGGCACCTGACATGATCCAAAGCCTATGGCTGTGCTGCTGCGCTCAAGGAAGTTCTCTTTTCAGTTCACGGAGAAGCAATGAAAGAAGAAGTGCGAATTTGGGGATTTCGGCTCAACTGAAGCTTGCCGGGCACCAGCAGGAACTGCTGCTCATCGTGGTCGGGTAGCAGGAGGTGACCTCCAGGAGCCTGACCAGAGCATTTCACCCATCCCGTTCTTGCTTCACTCTGCTCACCAGTGATTGCTTCCACTTTTGCTTGTACTGAAAGGCCCAGTCTCCTCCATAAACTCTCCAGAAGGCTGCTCTCAAGGGCTCGTGTCTAAAAGCCACACTTTAGTTTCTAAAAAGAAAAAGGCAACTTTTCTACCAAAGTCGGGCACCTGCTTTGCAGCAGAGCAGTTTCACTTCCTCCAGAAAGAGGCAAGAGGGAAGTCCCATGTCCGCTTTCTTTCTCAGCGTGCACACGTGCCTTCTGGCAGCAGCTCACGCAGAGCCACAGCGTGACTCAGCGTCTGAGGCTGAGTCTGTGTGGGCTCGCAGCAGATCCAGGTGCTCCATTTCTGCACTTCACCTGCAGTCTGAAACAGACAAACATTTGGCTGCGGTTGGAGTGACGGCCCCCTGTCTTAGTTCTGGCACAAATCTATGGATGTATCAGGAGTCTGAAATCTGACAGCCAAATAGTCTAAATGGATCAAAGGTCTGTGACTTCTAAAGACTCTGGAATANATTAGACGGACCTTTGTTGGCCAAGTAATATCTGTGCTTTTTAATATGCTGTCTAGGTTGGTAATAACTTTCCTTCCAAGGAGTAAGTGTTTTTAATGGTTTAGTTTATGAACCAATTTCTGGGCTTCCCAGGTGGCTCACTGGTAAAGAATCTGCCTGCCAGTGCAGGAGACACAGGAGATGTGGGTTCAATCCCTGGGTCACGAAGATCCCCCAGAGGAGGAAATGGCAACCCAATCCAGTATTCTTGCCTGGAAAATTCCATGGACAGAGAAGCCTGGAGGGCTACAGTCCAAGGGGTCACAAAGAGTGACTGAGCAAACGGGCACTGGTTTCTACTTGACTAGAGAAGCAGGCTTCTGCCCAGGTTATAAATTAATAGTTCAGCGGGGGAGCCTGGTGGGCTGCCGTCTACGGTGTCACACAGGGTCGACACGACTGAAGCAAGTCAGCAGCAGCAGCAGAGTGATCACAGATTTAGAACTAGAAAAGTTAGAACCGAATGCCCTTGAGTACTTCCAATAAGTCTGCTGAAATATCCATATACTTTTCTTCAAACTATTTCAGGGCTAGTTCATCAAAATCAGAAAACTCACTTACCCTGTTTTGAAGACATGCTAACAATTTCTTATTTTTTCTTTTGGCTGTAATAGATCCTGATGGAATCTCACTCTTCTTCAATGAGAATACAAGTAAGGTGAATATAGATAATTCTACATTTGCTGCTAAGTCGCTTCAGTCGTGTCCGACTCTGTGCAACCCCATAGATGGCAGCCCACCAGGCTCCCCTGTCCCTGGGATTCTCCAGGCAAGAACACTGGAGTGGGTTGCCATTTCCTTCTCCAATGCATGAAAGTGAAAAGGGAAAGTGAAGTCTCTCAGTCGTGTCCGACCCTTAGCGACCCCATGGACTGCAGCCCGCCAGGCTCCTCCGTCCATGGGATTCTCCAAGCAGGAGTCCTGGAGTGGGCGCTGTCACCTTCTCCAGCTCCACATTTAGGTGTCCCGTTATCTCTAAACACCTAGATGTTGTCATTTACCTCTGGACCACCTTCATCTTCATTTTTATTATAGCAAAAAGAAAAATATGAAATAGCTAAAAGAGCCCCAAAGAGTGAAGTTACATTGCATTCATATGACAAAATATTTTGCAGCCATCATAATTATATTTTCAAACAGTTTTAATAACATAAGAAATTCTTATGCCATAATGTTAAGAGGAAAAGCCACGACAAGCATTCAATATGATCTCAACTATGTACAAGTATAATGAGGAATATACACCAACTGACCCATTGACCCACTGACCTAGTAGGTAGGTTTTATGAATTATTTACTTCTTTCCACGCTTCTACATATTTTGAGCTTTCAACAATGAGCATGTTTTTACTCATTTAACAAAACTTCATTGAGAATCTACCAAGTCCCAAACACAAAGAGGAGTAATCATTACTTTTGTATTCAGAAAAATAAGCAACAAAAAAAAAAAAAAAGAAAGAAAAATAAGCAACAAATATGCATTTAAAAACCGAAAGAAACGAAGGAGTTCCGGGATTTCCAGGCACCTGACATGATCCAAAGCCTATGGCTGTGCTGCTGCGCTCAAGGAAGTTCTCTTTTCAGTTCACGGAGAAGCAATGAAAGAAGAAGTGCGAATTTGGGGATTTCGGCTCAACTGAAGCTTGCCGGGCACCAGCAGGAACTGCTGCTCATCGTGGTCGGGTAGCAGGAGGTGACCTCCAGGAGCCTGACCAGAGCATTTCACCCATCCCGTTCTTGCTTCACTCTGCTCACCAGTGATTGCTTCCACTTTTGCTTGTACTGAAAGGCCCAGTCTCCTCCATAAACTCTCCAGAAGGCTGCTCTCAAGGGCTCGTGTCTAAAAGCCACACTTTAGTTTCTAAAAAGAAAAAGGCAACTTTTCTACCAAAGTCGGGCACCTGCTTTGCAGCAGAGCAGTTTCACTTCCTCCAGAAAGAGGCAAGAGGGAAGTCCCATGTCCGCTTTCTTTCTCAGCGTGCACACGTGCCTTCTGGCAGCAGCTCACGCAGAGCCACAGCGTGACTCAGCGTCTGAGGCTGAGTCTGTGTGGGCTCGCAGCAGATCCAGGTGCTCCATTTCTGCACTTCACCTGCAGTCTGAAACAGACAAACATTTGGCTGCGGTTGGAGTGACGGCCCCCTGTCTTAGTTCTGGCACAAATCTATGGATGTATCAGGAGTCTGAAATCTGACAGCCAAATAGTCTAAATGGATCAAAGGTCTGTGACTTCTAAAGACTCTGGAATAAACCCGTTTCTGGAAAATCCAGGAGGAATTGGTCACAACGTGACTGTCTTCTTTTCTGAGCAGTTGACGGCTGAGCTGGTGTCTCGGTCCTTGCTTTCTCAGCTCCTTCTCCTCAGAGACCGTTCTTCCCGTCAGGACTGTCTGTGTCCTGACCAAGCGGCTTCTTGATTCTTTTTCATCTTGAGGGTAAAAACAGGAGACCCATGTGAAACTCTGCAGACCCCACTGGATATACCAGAAAGTGGCAACTGTGGTCATTTCATTTCTTTTCTCTATCAACACGTGCCCCTCACAGTTTTTTCTAGTTCTTTTTATCCTTATCAACTTTTCCTTTTTTGCTGTGTGGTTTTTTTTATTATTCCTCTTTGCTGTGTCCATATTTAGGTTTGGAGGACACAAGTCTGTGATTTAAAGTGATACTTCCACTCCCCTAAAGAAGAAGGAAGTCATACTGTGTCAGAGATTTCATCTTTAGGATGCCACTTCCCTATGACACAGTCACAGCAATCACCACGCATCAATCACAGCATTAATTTCCACTGAGATCTGAAGCTGCCTCAAGTTATCATTTTCAGTACAGTTCCCTAGGACGTTCTACAGGGAGCCTATTTCATCCACCCCGTAAGCAAACATTTACTGAGCATCTATTCATCAAGCACCCTTTGTCCATGCCATTTTTGAAGTGGCCAAGGTCAACCTTAACGCTCTTTTAAGAGTCTAGCTGACCGGGCAAGCCCTTGGAATCACGCCTTCCTTTTTCTACCCTCTAAGCTAAGATCCAAGCTAAGGATACAACCAGTCCATCCTAAAGGAAATCAGTCCTGAACATTCATTGGAAGGACTGATGCTGAAGCTGAAGCTCCAATAATTTGGCCACCTGCTGCGAAGAACTGACTCATTTGCAAAGACCTTGATGCTGGGAAAAATTGAAGGCGGGAGAAGGGGACAACAGAGGATGAGATGGTTGGATGGCATCACCGACTCAACGGACATGAGTTTGAGTGAATTCCGGGTGTTGGTGATGGACAGGGAGACCTGGCCTGCTGCAGCCATGAGGTTGCAAAGAGTCAGACGTGACTGAGTGACTGAACTGAACTGAACTGAACTGAACTGAAGCTAAGCTCCATTGGACGGAGCAGTTAAGACCAACCTTACGCCCCCTCCGATCAGTTTTCAGGTTGCCTCGTGTCACCAGTCTAATGTGAAGAGCGTCTCCTGCATTCTCATTCAGCTGAAGACAAACAGAGAGCTTGTCCACCACAGGGTCAGAAACACCTGGGATTCCTCTCTCGCTCTTGGTTCTTAGTCCCAGAGTCTTTCCTGTCATGTAACTCCCTCTTGGAGGAAGATCTGAGCAAAAGAAGTGACTGGGTGGCATCTGGCTGCTCTGGGTTAACTGCTGGCAGGAGTTCATATTTCTATATTTGTTTTATTTTTGGATAATACAAACCCCATCTAACATTCAGTCTTTCCATCTTTAGCTGCAGGGTCTTCAGACAGACGTCGAGCAGAGATGAAGTGAAAACCGCCACCATTTTTCTTTCTGCTTGAAATAACCATGAAAACAAGTGAGTTAGGGGAGGTGGTTCTGCCGTCGTGGAATTATGTGGAATCGGGAGCTCTGGGTCTTCTGATGAAATATTCCCACTGTCGTGGCTACTTTTCTGTGATCTAAAGGTGAGATTAAGCGCGTAGGCTGGGCTGGGAGTCTGTTCAGTCTCCAGACTTTGTTGTGCTTTGTACAGTCACTCAAAATATCTCAACAGCTAGACTGATATACGTATATATGGAATAGAGATTTCAGAATTGAAATAGAAGCAGCATCCTGGCTCCATAGGTGACTCAGGGCAAGTTCTGGAGTCTCCCTAAGCCTCCATGTCCTCAACTGTGACGTCCCTCTAAGCAGGAGATGAAGTTGTTAAGAGGATTGACTGAAACTCTCCATGTAAAGCTCTGTACAACCCAGCTAGAAGCGCCATGAGTATCAGCTTTCAGCTTTGCCGAGCTTGTTGCTGCGGTCTTCAGGCTGACTCTGCAGCTCAGTTCTCGCAGAAGGGGAGTGGAAGAAAAGCCATATTAGAGCGCCTCAGGGGCCTTTTTTCTTCTCAATCCATTCAATAGCATTGATAGGGAAGTTATACTGACTCAGAGGGAGCACCTGAGTATTTTTTGTTAATATCTTGAACAAAGACATGCATATCTTTAAGGAAAACAATCTAGTAGCCTTGCCATACAGATTAACGGCATAGGTAAATCGGAGATAATTGGAGGCTTTATCAAAGACTTCATCCCAGGAGTCTCTTAGAATGACATTCACAAGCTTTTCCTATAAATGGCCACCAGCTAGTGAATGTCTTAGGCTTTGCAGCCAAACAGTGTCTGTGATAACTACTCAACTTTGCCATCAGAGTGTGAACTACGTGTGGATGATACACAGATGTACAGCATGACTGTGTTCCAATAAATCTCTACAAAAACAGGCGGAGGCTGGGTTTTTCCTGGGTTCCATAGCTTGCTGACATCTAATTTAGAAACAAGAATTATGGGATCTCATGATTGGAAGGGACAGGCGCTCTCAGCTCAAGGCTTCAGTGTCCTCCAGTACTGTCTTGCAAACTGATCATCCACCCTTTGCTTGGATGCTTCCATGGCAGGGTGGCTCCCTACCTCCTGCCTCTGGACAGCTCTGATTCTTAAAAAGCTGTGGCTTTGGCTGAGCCCAAGTTGTCCTTGTGGTCTCTGAGACTGAGGTCGTACTTCTTGCTCTGGCCATCTTGGCAGCAATGCTGTATTCCAGATGCAAGCGAGAGAAGGTGGCTGACTTACATACTCACCAGCCTAGAGGCCTGGAGGGGGTGACTATTTCTATCTTGTTTAAATGACAAAGTGAGAATGGATAAAGACCATGCTCAATGCAAGAGTCCTAGAAGCTTCCTTCATTCCTGGATTGTGGGGAATTTCAGGGATTTCCAGGGCAAGCATCAGGATGGATAGGGTACTTGGTGAGCTTCAGTTCAGCTCAGTTCAGTCACTCAGTCATGTCCAACTTTTTGCAACCCCACGGACTGCAGCACGCCAGGCCTCCCTGTCCATCACCAACTCCCAGAGTTTACTCAAACTCATGTCCACTGAGTCAGTGATGCCATTCAACCATTTCATCCTCTGTCGTCCCCTTCTCCTCCTGCCTTCAATCTTTCCCAGCATCAGGGTCTTTTCCAATGAGTCAGCTCTTCACATCAGGTGGCCAAAGTACTGGAGTTTCAATTTCAACATCAGTCTTTCCAATGAATATTCAGGATTGATTTCCTTTAAGATGGACTGGTTGGATCCCCTTGCAGTCCAAGGGACTCTCAAGAGTCTTCTCCAGCACCACAGTTCAAAAGCACCACAGTTTGGTGAACTTGGAAAAGCACATTTAACTTATAAGGAGAAAATATTTCATTATTCTTACAACTTGTCCCCATAAATACCAGCCTTCCCTAGAAAAGCATCTGGCACCCACTAGGTAGTCAACAGATATTTGTTGGAAAGATTAACTGAAGAAATGGATGAATGTAAAAACTCTGCAATCTTAGAACTCTGTTAGCAAGACTCAAAAATAGTAAATGGCGGCTTCAAGGCCTAAGGTAATAGGAACAAAAGGAGAAGACATTCCATTTACGAAGGGCACCTAGTTTATGTTTGAAGCTGACAATCCACATTCCAGAAGTAATTTTCTGCCTGAGGCTTGTCAAGACTGGGGCTAGACAGATGCGAAAGGGCAAAGTCTATGAGTCCCACTTACAGGAGGTGCTGAAACCAAGCAAGACCCTGTGGGGATCCTGGGAACCACGGCTCTTCTGTGCCCCCCCCACCCCCGTNGAGGAGGAGCCGGGCACGTGAGCTGTTCCTCCTTTCTCCCTGCAGCGGACCACGGTGAAGACTGGTGGTTTCCTAGGCTCTGTCGGGAGACACGGACATGACTCAGCAGCTGCCTGTGTCTTTCCTCAGACTGTGATCAGCTCAGGAATCTGAGTCAGGAGATAGATGGGCTACCGATCAGACATCTACAGCTGGCCTCCTGTCCACATTTCATGGGGCATGCAGATGGGGACTTCAGCCTGGATACTTGTAACTGTGAGCATTTCCTGAGACGAGAGTTAGGCGGGGTCCCGCTAAGGCACTGACAGTCAGCCTCCTGCTTGCCCTCTGAAAGGGAGGTAAACACACAGGGTGATCAGCTAGTCTTCATCCCTTGCCAACACCTTAGTTAATAGTCACAGCAATAGTCACAGCAAGGACAAAGAGGCACACACCCTGTCTGAGTAAAGGGTTAAGGGATCTCCACTCCCTGCCCCTTTTGGGGAAAAGGAGACGCTACATTTGTGCAGAAAGGCTCCTTGTGGGTCTAACGTCAGGGGATAACACCAGGCCATAATGAGCTTGCTCCTCCCAGAAGCTTTCACTCCAAGATCCATCTTGGCCGGAGGGATTTGTGCACACCCAGGGGAGGGTCCTGGATAGGTCAGTGTGGAAAGAGAAACCAGATAATTGGCTCACGGTAAACAAAGGCCCAGAAGAACTGACCTATGAAAATGACGTAGCCGCCTCTTTACTGCATTCCTCACTGGGGGACACCCACACTCTTTCTGGGTGTATATCTCTGCCTTGCTTCTGTCTCAGCTAAACAAGCCATTTCTCTGTGCGTGCTCCCATTTGTTATTATGCTGTATTTCTAACAGTTTACAGTTTCTACCTCTGTGATAAATGCATTTTTCCCTGGGGTCAAAGATCCAGAAGAAAATAACTTCTAGCCTCCTGCTCGTCTGGTGGCTAAGATTCTGGGTTTTCATCCAGGCTAAGTAACTGTTAGTCGCTCAGTCATGCCTGACTCTTCTTGACCCCATGGACTGTAGCCTACCGGTCTCCTGTGTCCATGGAATTCTCCAGGCAAGAATACCAGAGTGGGTCACCATTTCCTTCTCCAGGAGATCTTCCTGACCCAGGGATCAAGCCTGGGTCTCCTGCACTGCAGGCAGATTCTTTACCGACTGAGCTACAAGGGAGGCACAGGCTACCTGGGTTCAATTCTTGGGCAGGGAATTAAGCTCTCAGGTCATGCCGCTGCTCACGGCTGCCTTGCTGAGACCAAACTCACCCCTTGATTTGCTTTGCCTCTCTGCTGTATTATCTCCTTCTTCTTTTGACATTTGCTGCGCCGGGATTGTACCTCCAAGGAAACATTAATGAATGCAGAGAATTGATGAACATTAATGAAAAAACACTTGCTCCCTGGAAGAAAAGCTATGACCAACCTAGACAGCATATGAAAAAGCAGAGACATTACTTTGCCAACAAAGGTCCATCTAGTCAAGGCTATAGTTTTTCCAATAGTCATGTATGGATGTGAGAGTTGGACTATAAAGAAAGCTGAGCACTGAGGAATTGATGCTTTTGAACTGTGGTGTTGGAGAAGATATTTAAGGGTCCCTTGGACTGCAAGGAGATCCAACCAGTCCATCCTAAAGGAAATCAGTCTTGAATATTTATTGGAAGGACTGATGCTGAAGCTGAAACTCCAATACTCCGGCCACCTGATGTGAAGAACTGACTCAATGGAAAAGACCCTGATGCTGGAGAAGATTGAAGGTGGGAGGAGAAGGGGAAGACAGAGGATGAGATGGTTGGATGGTATCACCGACTTGTTGGACTTGTGTTTGAGTAACTCTGGGAGATAGTGATGGACAGGGAGGCCTGGCATGCTGCATCCATGGGGTTGCAAAGAATTGGACACAACTGAGCGACTGAACTGACTGATTAATGAATGTTATATTGTTCCCGTCTATGCTGCACAGCACCCCTTGCATTTATCACTACTTGAATGTATGTTTTGTTCTCTCCTCTAGCTTCAACTGTGGACTTCCCTGGTATCTCAGACGGAAAAGAACCTGCTTGCAGTGCAGGAGACCCACGTTCAGTCCCTGGGTCAAGGAGATCCCCTGGAGAATGGAATGGCAGCCATTCCAGTATCCTTGCTTGGAGAGTTCCATGGACAGAGGAGACTGCCAGCTACAGTCCATGGGGTCAGAAAGAGTTGGACAAGACTGAGCAATCAACACTTTCTAGTAAACTGTAAGCCCCTTCTGGGAAGAGACTGGCTTTTATCTGTTCGTCACTGTATTACTCAAGGCGAATGCTATCTGCGGTCCATAGCAAAAGCCTAATCAATATATGTTACTACTGGAAGAATAAGCAAGTGAAAAAAGCCAACAAAGCTGCGAATACTTTGAGAACATTTCTCTGGTAAATCGGATCTTTTAAAAACATTTTATTGTGATAATAGTCACATAAAACATTGTTAGCCATATTTAACTGTACAGCTCAGTGGCACTAAGTCCGTCCACTTCCTACTTTGCTATGCAGCTCTTTTCACCATCCATCTCCTGAATGTTTACCCTCCTGAACTGAAACTCTGTCAGCATTAAACACCAACACCCCATTTCCCCTCACCACTCCACGCCCGGACCCTGACACCTACCAACGTGCTTCCTCACTCTGGGCTTCCCTGGTGGTTCAGGAAGTAGGCAATCTGTCTGCAATGCAGGATACCAGGTCCGATCCCTGGGTTGGGAAGATCTGGAGATGGGAATGACAACCCACTCCAGTATTCTTGTCTGGAGAATTCCATGGACAGAAGAGTCTGGCGGGCTACAGTCCATAGTGTGACAAAGAGTCAAACATGACTGAGTAACACACACGCACGTGCGCACACATACACACACACACACACACAC
>SJYW01019609.1:137574-147661 GCA_006410735.1 Raphicerus campestris | reverse complement strand
TGAGTGCGTGTGTATGTGAATGTGTATATGTGTGTGTGTGACTGTGTATCTATGTATGTGTTAGTGTGTGTGTATGTGTGAGTGTGTATGTGAATGTGTATATGCGTTAGCGTGTGTGTGTGACTGTGTATCTATGTGTGTGTGTCTATGTGAGTGCACATGTGTGTGTGTGAATGTGTGCGTGCGTGTGTGACTGTGTATCTGTGTGAGTGCATGTGTGTGTATGTGAATGTGTGCGTGTGTGTGTGTGACTGTGTATCTGAGTGCGTGTGTATGTGAATGTGTATATGTGTGTGTGTGACTGTGTATCTATGTATGTGTGTGTATGTGAGTGCATATGTGTGTGTGAATGTGGATNTGCAAACTGATGCTCCTCTCTGGACTCCCATTTCCTAATTCTAATTCTCCAAGTTAGAGGACTGCAGTAGGTCTGTAGATTGTAAACGTGATTTCACGGTGGAACCCTTACTTTCCAGTGCAGGCCTGCATGGAAACTAGCCCACAGAACGTGTAAGAGAGCTGCCACCTCTGAGAAGCAAGGACCAGCCTCCACGCCCCGCGGCTCCATTTCCTTCACGGGGCCCCTGGACACAGTCTGAGAGCTGCCCGTCTATGAACAATCTCGACAGCCTCTCCCAGCTGAGCTTTATAACTATGATTAGAAGGGGAAAAGCGCAGAAGGCAGAGCTGATCTTCCTGAAAACAGGAAGTCAGGGCCGCCAAACTGTGAGGCCAGGCCTCTCAGACCACAGCACATTCTTTCTCAAGGGACCTTTTGCCTCCTTTTGGGTGAATTGTTGACAGCAACGGCCAGCTGTTGTGTTGACAGGGGAAGATTGCTGGGCTGAAAAGGAGCGCTCTCAACAGCCAGCTGTGACTCATTTGCAAATTATTTCACCGCTTAGAGCCTCAATTCTTTGTGAAAAGAGGCGAGTGGAATAAGCTAGTCCTCGGAGGTTACTGATGGCTAAAAATGTTCTGAGATGGAGAAAATTATTAATGTGTTCACAAAACTTGTGTGTTCAAGTGCTCTGTTCCAGGCACCACTTGCTCTGCATAGGGATTATAGCCTAACGGGAGGACAGACACCGAACAACGACGAATTACGTGAAGAAGAAAGTGCCGGCTGGCAAGCGATCAGAGAGGAACATCTCAACTTGGACCAGAGGGTCCGGGTGGTCTTCCAAGACACAGAGAGACAGTCACAGTGAGACGTGCAGGGAGAAAGAGACAGAGAGAAGTGGAGAGAGAGAATTAGGAAAATGAGGCCAAGGGCATCTGAGATGACTGAAGATCAGGGAGAGAAATTTGATTTCAGCTGAGGCTGGAAAGATGTGTGACCCAGAGAACCAAGTGAATTCATTGTCTAATGCACCAGCCTGTGGGCACAGCAAACTCTTCGGTCATCCTTCTACTCTACTTGGCTCCAAAATGTTTGAGCAAGCAGCTTGCACGAAATAACATGAAATAACAGATTAAAAGAATGGTGGAGGAAAAAAGGAGAGATCAGAGCCAAGAATAAGAATAAAAACGCTCATCACACTGACCTAAATTCTGGCTACAGACGTCACAGATTTTACTCAAACTTCTCAGTGATCAAAGTAGAAAGAACTTGTGTTTCCACGTTCAGTGGTACGGTTCACAGTTTTAATGGAATCATCACAGTAAAATTACCGATAGGAAAGCCGTCAGAGTGTAAAATTCCTCTGGGGTCCTCCAGTATAAACCATTCATTGTGGATATTGATACAATGTTGTCTGCTAAACTCTTCTTTAATCACTCTCTTTTGTCTGGCTTAATCCAGTGGGAGACTTAAAAGCATCAACCACCACCCGCCTTGCCGTAATATTATGCTCTTAGCCCTAATATCCTGATACACTGCTCTCTAGACTGTTCTCCTACTCTGGGGCCTGCAGCACAACTAGTCTTTCTTTACCTGAACACAGAAAGTTAAAGTCTTAGTCACGGAGTCGTGCTTGAGTCTTTGTGACCTCATGGACCATAACCCGTCAGGCTCCTCTGTCCATGGAATCCTCCAGGCGAGGATACTGGAATGGGTTGCCATTTCCTTCTCCAGGGGAATCTTCCCAACCTAGGGATTGAACCTGGAGTTTCCTACATTGCAGGCAGATTCGTTACCTTCTGAACCACCAGGGAGCTTGGGTTGGAGCTTCATTACTACTGTGACCTTTGAAAAGCATTATTCATTAATATTAATTTAATGAATTCAATTCTAACATTTTGGTTTCTCCTCGTTTCAGTTGTTTGGGAATAAAGCCATTTATAAGATTGTTCCATTAACAAATCCACTTTTGCATAATACTTTTTGGATTGCTGTTTTAAAAATAAAGTTTCTGGTCTAGAACTCCTCATACAGAACTTACCGGTGGTCTTATTGAAACTAATCCTAACTATTTAACAGAAGCCAGTCAGTTCTCCTTTCTCTTCATGCCCTGAAATCATGCCTGACTTGAGAAATTAGTCTTTTCTTTTTTAACAGAATTTGTTTTAATATTTTCTTCATCTCTGGATGACGCCAAGCATACGTGTAAGAATAAGTATTCAATTAATGGACTTGGTTTCATGTAGACATACACTGAAGATCTTAGCTTGTGTGCCTTCAGATCTGTTACGCAACCTCCTTCCTGAGCCTTACATACTTTATCTCTTAGATAAAGATGATTAAAACCCCCGTCTCATACTTTGGTTGTGAGAATTTAAAAAAAAAAAATTGTGTATATCAGAGACTTTCTGTAGTATGTAAATAAGGACAATAAACAATCCTGTCTAACAGAGTCATTTCAAGGATTAAAAGAGTACATGTGAAGAAACATCTGGGAGGGAAAAGTCAGTTTGATATTGATCGTGGTCACCATTCATCCGGGTACAATACAGCTGCCCTCTGTAATGGGGCGGGGGCTGCCCTCTGTAATAGGACGGGGGCTGTCCTCCTCGCTGTCAGGAGGCTCCATTTATAGCCACTCCAGACAGAACTTGGCAGTGTCTATAAAAACTTTTAAATATACATGTCCTATAGGCAGCAATTCAACTCCTCAGTTTTACCATAAAAGTGCATATCAGCAGGAAGGGTGTATACAAACGTGTATGTTGCAACACTCTTTGTAATAAATTAGCCGAAACTGGAAACTCCCTAAACGTCCAGGGAGGAATAGGTTCGTAGATTTTGGTGTGTCAGTTCTACAAAACAGTGGAAGACTGAGGGAGAGTTATATGTATAACATGGAAAGAGGTCCAGGAAGTAATGACTGGATTTTTTAAAAACCAATATAGAAAAACCTATCTGTCGATATGCATTTCACTTATGTGGATACACACAGAACCACATAAAACAGCACTGTCCTTTTGACGGGCACATATAGGAATATAACCAAGCAGGAAAAGTATAAATTTACACGCCAATATAAACCATAGTCGCCTCTTGGGGAGTGCAGAAAGAGGCTGAAATGGAGGGTTACTGAGTAAAGGAAACGTTTGGGACTTCCCTGGCGGCCCAGGGGTTAAGACTGCCCCTTCCAATGCAGGTGGTGCCAGTGTGATCCCTGGTTGGGGAGCTGGGATGCCACATACCTCCTGGCCCCAAATCCAAAAAGCATAGAACAGAAACAATGTTGTAACAGTTTAAATAAAGACTCTATCAAAGAATGATCCAGATCAAAAAATATTTCTTTAAAAATTAAACAATAAAAGAAAAATACCCTTACTTATGGTGTCCTAATTTTTTAAAATGGAGAATCTGCACATATGTTATCAAGTTGGAATACAATTTTTAAAAGCTTTGGGAACAATGCCTGGCATATAATAAGCTTCAGCTGCTGCTGCTAAGTCATTTCAGTCGTGTCTGACTCTGTGCGACCCTATAGACGGCAGCCCACCAGGCTCCCCCGTCCCTGGGATTCTCCAGGCAAGAACACTGGAGTGGGTTGCCATTTCCTTCTCCAATGCATGAAGGTGAAAAGTGAAAGGGAAGTTGCTCAGTTGTGTTGGATTCTTCGCGACCCCATGGACTGCAGCCCACCAGGCTCCTCCGTCCATGGGATTTTCCAGGCAAGAGTACTGGAGTGGGGTGCCATCACCTTCTCCAATAATAAGCTTCTAATAAGTGTTAATTCCTTCCTTTGACATAAAATTTTTAAATCATCTGCCAAGTGAATTGAGATTTATTCATTAATTAAGCAAATACTTATTAACACAGAGTTTGTCCCAGTCATATCCTATGCTTCAAGGGAAACAGAGAGATGTTTACAACTTGAGTAGAAGACAGATAAGTAAAAAAGAAAAAACTGCAGGCTCACAGGAGCTGATAGATGAAACAGAGTATGCTATGAGAATATACCACAGTAACGCGTAACTTCGTCTGAAGGAGTCAGAGACCAAGGAAGACTTCACAGAGGAACTTCAAAGTCATAGCCCCTCCTGTATATGTTGTTGCTATTTAGTCATTAAGTCATGTCCAACTCTTGTGACCCCTTGGACTGTAGCCCACCAGGCTCCTCTGTCCCTGGGATTTCCCAGGCAAGAATACTGGAGTGGGTTGCCACTTCCTTTTCCAGGGGGTCTTCTCGAACCAAGGATCAAATTCTCGTCTATTGCCTTGGCAGGCAGATTCTCTACTGCTGAGCACCCAGGGACGCCCCCTGTATAAACTGCCAATAACCCAAGTGGTCAGAGAGTGGATCAAATCCCAGCATGAATTAAAAGGACTGAGGCAGAAGCGTTATAGCCAAAGTTGAAGGAGCTTAAGGATGATCTTCATGGTTCACCACGATCTGTACAGACAACCGCTAAAGAAGCAAGACTTCATAAGCGTCTGTTCTTGGCTCAAGAACCATCTTGTAAAATAGGATCAGAGACAAATTAGAATCCACATTCAGTTCTGCTGCAGACTCACTGAGCTGGCTTTCCTATCTCAGACCACATCATAGCGTGGGGCCCCTTCCGAAGCAATTCAGGAGAACGACGGGAGGGTTATGGGAATCATGTTCCGGGCTGCGGTCAAACTCCAGAGAAACAATAAAAAAGATACAAACTCTAGTACATGAAGGGAAATTCAACTGGAGATGAGGTGAGAACAGAGAGTAAGCCAAACTCCACCCAAGGCCAAGAGTGGGAAGTCTAGGGACTAGACGCGGAGTCAGAGCTGCCAGAGGCAGTCTCTCTCCTCTGACTGTCTCCTAAGCCAGGTCCCACCCAGTCTCTCAGTGGTCTCGGCCGTGAGCGTTGGCCACACGGCACGCCGCTCTCCAGAGCTTCTGCGCCATCTTTGCCCTGCGCTCACTGTGACTTGCTCACAGCTTTCGATCTGCTGGTTTAGGTCCCCATTTCTAGCCCCAGGGAACCCCATGACCCCGCAGATGTGACCTTCATCTCTTTTTACATGCAGTCTACATGTATCTTATTGCTTTGCTGGCTCTGAGTAACCATTGCTAAACCCAACTCAGTGAGGGCTCTCAGTTCCTAACGTAGAGTCAGCCTTCCTGGTCAGGATCAACCTTTGGATAGATCAGTACCCAAAGCAAAGGGAAGAAAACATTTGTTCCAAGTCATAAATGGGTTGGCATGTGTGGTACTTTGTAAAGAGGTCTCTAATGAATGCTCGTGGTTGTAAGGCCATCCTCCAGCTGGCTTAAGGCATCAGCCACATGGCACCTGAGGCCATAAAGCTAAGGGGAGTCATCAAAAATACATNGAAACAATAAAAAAGATACAAACTCTAGTACATGAAGGGAAATTCAACTGGAGATGAGGTGAGAACAGAGAGTAAGCCAAACTCCACCCAAGGCCAAGAGTGAGAAGTCTAGGGACTAGACGCGGAGTCAGAGCTGCCAGAGGCAGTCTCTCTCCTCTGACTGTCTCCTAAGCCAGGTCCCACCCAGTCTCTCAGTGGTCTCGGCCGTGAGCGTTGGCCACACGGCACGCCGCTCTCCAGAGCTTCTGCGCCATCTTTGCCCTGCGCTCACTGTGACTTGCTCACAGCTTTCGATCTGCTGGTTTAGGTCCCCATTTCTAGCCCCAGGGAACCCCATGACCCCGCAGATGTGACCTTCATCTCTTTTTACATGCAGTCTACATGTATCTTATTGCTTTGCTGGCTCTGAGTAACCATTGCTAAACCCAACTCAGTGAGGGCTCTCAGTTCCTAACGTAGAGTCAGCCTTCCTGGTCAGGATCAACCTTTGGATAGATCAGTACCCAAAGCAAAGGGAAGAAAACATTTGTTCCAAGTCATAAATGGGTTGGCATGTGTGGTACTCTGTAAAGAGGTCTCTAATGAATGCTCGTGGTTGTAAGGCCATCCTCCAGCTGGCTTAAGGCATCAGCCACATGGCACCTGAGGCCATAAAGCTAAGGGGAGTCATCAAAAATACATGAACACAACCTAATTGTCCATTGACAGAGGAATGGATAAAGACGCGGTGCGCATACACAGTGGAATATTACTCAGCCGTCAAAAAGAATGAAGTCATGCCGTTTTCATCCAGCCACATGGTTGGACCTACAAAGTGTCATACTGAGTGAAGTAAGTCAGACAGATGGGGAGAAATATTGTATGACATTCCTTATATGTGGAATCTAAAAAGAAATGATATAAACAAACTTCCAAAGTAAAAAATACATTATTTTCTGTCACAAGTGATCAAAACAGAAACCCCATCAGTCTATGCCCAGAAGTGTAAAAGGCATAAACAAATCTTTGTGGGGCCTAATTATGCAGTAGATATGTAGGTTGGGAGTCTTATCTGACGTAGCTTCTTTAACTTATTACTCAGATTCTTATTATGACTAATAATAAGTGGGCCATTTATTTTTTATGCCAAGGTACATATAGGAAAACTTAAATTGTTTAATTCAAGGAACTATAAGACACAGAGTGGACATCGGCTTCTTTCCTTGAGTTTTTTCAAGGCGTCTTTTATCTCCTTGTTTCTCAAGCTGTATGTGATGGGGTTCAGCACGGGACTCACAGCGCCATAGAACAAGGACACCACCATACCTTGGCCCGGCGAGTCGCCAACACCGCAGTGGAGATATGCGGAGACCAGGGCCATAGAAGAGAGTCCCTGTGGTCAAATGCGAGGCACGGGTATTGAAAGCTTTTGTCCACCCTGGGGCTGAGCGGACCCTCGTGACAGCAGCGATGATGTAGCCGTAGGGAACCAAGGCAACAAGAGCTGATGTCCCGCCAAGCACACGCACAGCGAGCGCGGTCACTCCCTGGCTGCGGAAGGGGCTGGAAGCCCAGCAGGCGTGGCAGGTCCCAGACCCAGTGGGAATGGCCCGCGGCCCGCGGAGCTGGAGCCGCGTGCAGAGCCGGCCTGCACCAGTCGGGCGCGGGGGCCTCGAGTGCGCGGCGCCGGGCGGCCGCACAGACCGGGCGTCAGGAAGCTGCGCGGGCGGAGGGCGGAGGGCGGGAGCCGGGCGGCGCCCCGCGCCCCCAGCCCGGAGAAGAGAAACGGGGCGGACAGCCCGCGGGCGGGCCGGTCGTCTGCTCCCTGAAGCAGCCCAGCGCAGCTCGGGGCTGTGGAGGAGGCGAGGGGTCCATGCAGGCCAGCTACGAGGAGGAAGTGCATGGGGACGGGAGGTGTGACTCCACCGCCAGCAGGACCACGAGGCCCGGGTTCCGCGCCGGAGCCACGAAGAGGACCCCGGAAACAGCACGGAGAGGGCCCTGAAGCTCGGGGCGCGCTGAAGATCCCACGAGGACGAGATTGGTCATCCGGCTGATGCTCTGGCCCAGCGCCATCGCTCGCCTCTGCTGCCTCCAGAGCCCCAGAATGCGACTCCCGAGGCAGTNCCTTTAAGGCTTAATACTGGGGGCAATGCAGTAGCTCGTATGTAGTTACTCTTTTCTAGATTAAAAAGACATGTGAATAAAATCCCCAAACCCCTCTAGCCTTTTACTCCTCATTGCAGAGTGAAGGGTATAAGGATGAAATACTGGAAGAGTGTGGCGTTTTTTTAAAAAATCCCTGCCTATCTCCCTCCCTCCTTCTCAAGGCAAAATTTCAGAAAGGACTCTCTTTTTTTGACACTTGCAGAGTAAGCAGATCATCAATAGAATCATTCTTTCAAGGCTTCTCCGTACCATCCCCTTTTGTCAGACCATTTGAACCTGATTGTTCATGGTCTACCAGTCTTCCAACTGCCTTCTTTTTCCCTTCAGACTCTCTCTAGCTCACCCTTTCCTCCTTAACCTGAAGAAGGGCCTCCCTAAACACAGGTCCAATCATGTCATGCCTTGTCCAAGAATATTCATCAGTACTGCTGCTCATTAACAGCCTGATGACACTCAAGTTTCTTAGCCTGATCCCCAGAGCCCTTACCACCCAATGATGCTTGGGAAACCTGTCCTGGAAATCAAAGAAAAAATATGAAGGAAAGGCCTTTGGATGGGGCAAGGAGAAAGTGGTGCTCTTACAAGCACAGTCTCAATAGGAGCCCATCCATCCCAAACGGGGTGTCTAGAGTGGGGTTCCAGAGGGGCTTTGAGTAAAGCCATGTGTGGAAACGAATGAGATCCCAGCTTAGCAGCAAGAGAAGAGAAAGGAACGGGAAAGCAGGAGCTACAGCTGGCAATGTCAAGGGAAAGAATTCTCAGGGTGGGGAAATGGGATAGATCCGCAGCCTGAAGCAAAGGCCTCGGAGCGGAATTCTCTGCAGCACTGGTCCTCAGTCATGGCCGCTCACAGAACAGCTAGTCGTGGGCAAAGCCAGAATTTAAGCCGGTGCCTCCAATCACGAGAGACACAGAAAGGCTGGATGAGAACCGCAGAGGCAAGCATGATGGGAGGAACAGGGAACCCGGAATCAGGAAGCGAGGGGCTTAAACAGGGAAGAGGCGGCACAGAATGTTTTTGCTTAAAACTGGTCTTGTCTGCCTTTGCCCATAACTGTTTCAGCCCATTGAAAATAACACGCATGCGTGCGTGCATGCCTCCTCAGCTGCGTCCAACTCTCTGCACCCCCGTGAACTATAGCCTGCCAAGCTCCTCTGTCCCTGGAAATTTCCAGGCAAGAACATAGGAGCAGGTTCCCATCTCCTTCTCTAGGGGCTCTTCTGGACCCAGGGATTGAGCCTGCAGTCTCCTGCATCTCATTCATTGGCAAGCAGGCTCTTTACAGCTGAGCCACCAGGAAGCCCTCAAAATAACAGAAGTTTATTTGGGGGGGATCTGGGGTAAAGGGAGAAGGTATTCTCTGAAATCCGTTATGCAGTCTTAGAATAGACCTATAAACCAGCATGGCAAAACCTAGAAAATAGTTGCCCAGCTCCATGTGCCAGGCAGATGTGGCCCTTCAGACACACACAGCATCTATTGTCTATTCTCTTAGAGACACTGATCCTGTTTGGAGCGCTGGCAAGGATGGAGGCTCTTCTGGGAAGCCACATTGCTGTGGTAACCCCTGCTGAGAGAGCCCACCCCCAGACTTCTCTAAAGTTTTTCTGGGACACAGAATTCACACAAGCATGGAGCCACTAGAAATCACGCACCCAGTTAACTGTGTACTGCCATGTGGCGCTGTCCCTTACAAACAGAACTTAAAGTGACCCAGAGCTGATGTTGCTTGGCAAACGTACAGCCTCTCTGAATTTGCTTGAGTTTAAAAGGAGCAGTTTGTCAGTGGGCTGAATTTCAAGGAGCAAAGACAGCTGGGATTGGATTCAGGCAGTCAGGCTGATAGATGTTCTCTGGAGAGGGCTCTCCAGCTGGAGCCCAGATGGTGGGAAAGGCCTTGTCTATGAAGTCATAAAAAACCCAGATGAATAAGGAACATTTTAGGCTACGTGGATGTTGATGGTTTGGAGAAGGGAGAGGAAATGAGGAGACAGTAGGACATCAAGTATCTGTTTATTTTACTGAATCATTCATTGGTCTTGAAAATCTAGAATTGGTCTTCATTCTCTCTACCAGAACCTAGAGAGCCTATTAAAAAGCAGAGACATCAGTTTGCTGACAAAGGTCCATTTAGTCAAAGCTATGGTTTTTCCAGTAGTCACGTATGGATGTGAGAGGTAGACTCTAAAAAAAGGCTAAGCACCGAAGAACTGATGCCTTCAAACTGTGGT
>SJYW01019609.1:92568-116962 GCA_006410735.1 Raphicerus campestris | reverse complement strand
TACTCTGCATAGAAGTTAAATAAGCAGGGTGACAATATACAGCCTTGACGTACTCCTTTTCCTATTTGGAACCAGTCTGTTGTTCCATGTCCAGTTCTAACTGTTGCTTCCTGGCCTGCATACAGATTTCTCAAGAGGCAGGTTAGGGGGTCTGGTATTCCCATCTCTCTCAGAATTTCCCACAGTTTATTGTGATCCACACAGTCAAAGGCTTTGGCATAGTCAATAAAGCAGAAATAGATGTTTTTCTGGAACTCTTTTGCTTTTTCCATGACCCAGTGGATGTTGGCAATTTGATCTCTTGTTCCTCTGCCTTTTCTAAAACCAGTTTGAACATCAGGGAGTTCACAGTTCACGTATTGCTGAAGTCTGGCTTGGAGAATTTTGAGCATTACTTTACTAGCGTGTGAGATGAGTGCAATTGTGTGGTAGTTTGAGCATTCTTTGGCATTGCCTTTCTTTGGGATTGGAGTGCAAACTGACCTTTTCTAGTCCCGTGGCCACTGCTGAGTTTTCCAAATTTGCTGGCATATTGAGTGCAGCACTTTGACAGCATCATCTTTCAGGATTTGAAATAGCTCTACTGGAATTCCATCACTTCCACTAGCTTTGTTCGTAGTGATGCTTTCTAAGGCCCACTTGACTTCACATTCCAAGATGTCTGGCTCTAGATGAGTTTACACAAATTAAAGATTTTATGATAAAATATTGAGAGAGTCATTTCCTAGGCAGGTTGATAAGAAGTCTAGGGGTCCCCAAAGGAGAGAGGGGTCTGGAATTCTCAAGGAGGAAGAAAGGACAAACTTTTTTTTCTTCTCTACATTCCTTAGGATTATATAACAATAATGTATCCTGCCTGGGGACAGTCTCTGTATTAAACTTTCTGGCTAATTCTATTATCTTAAAATGTAAATTATGGGAGTAGGTCTGGTGAGGTCTTTACAATCTCCAGACATTCTTTGGGTTCATTGGAGAGTATATAATTTCATTGCTAACACTAACAAGGGGGTATTCTTTCTGCCCCCTTCTGATGCCTATGTCAGAAGCTTTCTCTATCTCCTTTATACTTTAATAAAACCTTATTACACAAAAGCTCTGAGAGATCAAGCCTCGTGTCTGGCCCTGGATTGAATTATTCTCCTCCGGACGCCAAGAATCCCGGCGTCGTGATTCAACAACAACCTTTCAATATCTTACCATCCCATTCAACACTGCCCGTGATTATTCACGNTACTTTAATAAAACCTTATTACACAAAAGCTCTGAGAGATCAAGCCTCGTCTCTGGCTCTGGATTGAATTCTTCTCCTCCGGGGGCCAAGAATCCCGACGTCGTGATTCAACAACAACCTTTCAATATCTTACCATCCCATTCAACACTGCCCATGATTGTTCACCTTTACTCTTTGACATCTTGCAGGTTAAAAACGTTCTCATTGTTTTATTTGCATTTACTTTGTTGACTTGCTTGTATATACGTTTTACCCATTTGTTGCGTAAGTTATTATTGATTTGTAGGCGCTCTCCCTCATATTTTTGCTAAATCTTTTCCAAGTGTATCATTTAATATCAATATTTTTTACACTGGATTTTGCTATATGGATGTCTTTTATTTTTAGGTGCTCAGCTGTGGCTCAGAGAGTAAAGAATCAGCCTTCAGTGCAGGGGATCTGGGTTCAACTTCTTGGTTGGGAAGATCCCCGGAGGAGGAAATGGCAACCCACTCCAGTAGCCTTGCCAGGAAAATCTCATGGTGGGCTACAATTCATGAAACAGTGGAGTCAAACACCACTGAGCGACTAGCACTTTCGTTTTTTTCGCTCAGTTTTCTACGATATTTATGGTACCTGGCTTTGGTATTACACAAATTATTGCTTTACACAATCCAAAAGTCTTTTTAATATTTTCTTTGCATTCACTTGTATTTTTATATTTACATTTAAAATTTCTGGAGTATTTTAGTACATAGTGTCAAGTCTAATTATGAGATAATTTTGGTTTTGTTTTTCCAAACTCTCTCAACACAATTAACTGAATGGTTTCTCCATTGATTAAAGTCACTTCCATCATGAAGTTGTTTATAGAGTTGCTGTTCTGCCCAATTTGTAAGCTAATAGTCCATGTACTATATGTCCAGTCCTGCACATTTTATAACTGCTTATGACTATATTTTATTTAAAATAATAGAATATTTTGATAAGTGATAAGAAAAACATTCCTTACTTTTTCACTCTGAGATCATTTTGATGGGTTTTATAGTTATGTCTTCAAAAGACCTTTATGATGAACTAAAAAAAATAGAATGACATTTTTACTGTGTTTCATTATTACATTAACTTGGGAGAAAATAACAGATGATTTTTCTTTGCTAAGCTGTTTCTATAAATAACCAAAGAAACACTGACAATCTTAATAAATATTATATTAAACTAGAGTGAGACACTTGGGCCATTCCAAGCTCTGTCCCTACACTGTCACAGCTTCTCTGTGTCATCACTTTCCTCACCATAAAATGAGGTGATTTCAGCTCTTCTCCTTATATGATAGGGACCGTGTTTTCCAAATAAGGGAGCAGTCGTCAGGGTAGGAAACACACTGAAAGAAAAGGGACCTAATATCCTAAGACATTGCTCTTATCCCTGAAAGAGGGTCATTTGAATACTAAAGGGAAAACCGGGTTGGCTCAATACCGTCCATCAGTGTCCCCAGTGAGATCACAGTGTCCCTACAGTAAGACCTGACTCATAAGTTGGTGTCTTTAGAACACCTTCAGCACAGATCGCATGAGTGCATCAGCTGCATTTATAACATGTTTATATCTCAAGAAGTTAAACAAAGGTTTCTTTGGAAACACTAGTCGCTGCGGTATTTCTGTGGTTTAGGTTGCCAGCTTTGTCCTGAAGGGACTTGTACTCTGGAGATCTTGAGGCCATACGACTATGTTTGGAATCTTAGAAAATGCCTTCAGGGAAGTTGACTGGTTTTTGTTTTGTTTTAGTTTTAATTAATTCCTACTGAAGCGTAATTGCTTTCCAGTGCTGTGTTGGTTTTCCCCTGTGCAGCAAAGTGGATCAGTCATCCATGTACAGACAGCCCCTCTGCTCCTTCCCAGGGAGGTCACTCCAGGCCGTGAGCGGAGCTCCCGTGCTGGGCAGGCGGTCCCCACTGGTTACATGTGCTTTTCACACAGTATCAATAATGTGTATATGTCAAGCCCAGTCTCCCAACTCATCCCATCCCGCCTTTCCCTCTTGGTATCCACACATTTGTTCTGTACGTCTGTCTCTGCTTTGCAAATAAGGTCATCTCTACCATTTTTCTAGATTCCACATATATGCATTAATGTAGGATATCTATTTTTCTCTTTTTGACTTACTTCCCTCTGTGTAGTTTTCCATCCCTGTATTATTGACACATTTTAAATAAAAATTTTTTAATGACAAGATAGAAATGATAAAGTGAAAGTTGCTCACTTGTGTCCAACTCTTTGCAGCTGCATGAAATGTAGCCCGCCAGGCTCCTCCATCCATGGGATTCTCCAGGCAAGAACACTGGAGTGAGTTGCCATTCCCTTCTCCAGGGGATCTTCCCGATCCAGGAATGAAACCCAGCCTCCCACACGGCAGGCAGATTCTTCACCCTCTGAACCACCAGGGGAGCCCAGAAATGATAAAGTATTGTAATATACATTTTCTAATTCAGTGGCAAGAGAAAGCAAAGTAAAATTTTAGATAATGAGGATGACGATAATGATTAAAACTCCCAGAAGTAGAGAAAGCTCACATAACTGGAAAAGTAAATAGAAACTTCATATTCATTCCTCAATTATTTTTATATTGCTTCCGTTTGTTATCTGTGTTCTCTCCCCATTGTTAATTCCAGACCAAACATATAGCAGTCAGAATCCTTGGCTGTGATTAAAATAAGAGGTTCAGAACAGAACGCATCCTGCTTCCTCGCTTACCTTAGAGCCTGTGAAATGGGCGGCCTGGCCAAGCAGCCCGGCGCGGGCCTGCCGCCTGTGACGTCACAGGGCAGCCCTGGGATCCGCCGAGCGAGCCGCTTAAAGGGCAAGCTCGCCATTCTTCCAGGATTCTTTCATTAGGGAACTCACTGCGATGTTTTCAGAATCCCATATGAAAATAAAATTTATGGGAAAACAGCTTAGAAGTTTGAAAATAAAAGCGGATGAGCAGTCACCCAACACGGAAGTGCCATTTCTAAGATTTTGGAGAACAAAGAGCGTAGTAAGTTCCTCATCTGCTCAGCGCTGACCAAGAGTGGCTTAACATCNGAGCCGCTTAAAGGGCAAGCTTGCCATTCTTCCAGGATTCTTTCATTAGGGAAACTCACTGCGATGTTTTCAGAATCCCATGTGAAAATAAAATTTATGGGAAAACAGCTTAGAAGTTTGAAAATAAAAGTGGATGAGCAGTCACCTAACACGGAAGTGCCATTTCTAAGATTTTGGAGAACAAAGAGCATAATAAGTTCCTCATCTGCTCAGCGCTGACCAAGAGTGGCTTAACATCCAGTCAAGAAACAAAGTCGTTCTCGCATTCTTGCTTTCTTTCTCTCTTAATTTGATACAAGAAAATGTTATATTACCAAAATAAAGTTTACACCCCACGAACTAGGTGTTTTACCTTTATTTCTTTTTAATAACAAAGCCCCAATTAAGTAACTATTTATAAGTCACAGAAATGTTTCTCTGTTCAGCGAATAATCTGATGTTGTTAAATATCTAACCTTTGCCAGGCACCAAGTAAGGCCATCACTTGGGAAACAGTAAAAGGAAGATCAAATAAGTATTTGAAATGGCTCCCGGGCCGGTTCACTATTACTCTTCACATATTATCAAGGAGGAATGCAAGAAAGTAGGTGATTTAATATGAAGAGGGATATACACAATGTAAAAAGGTAAGCATATCTTACCTGCCTCCTCTGGTAATCTGTCCCTCTTATGAATATGAAGCTCCTTCTTCTATGCTCCCTCAGCCCCTTCATATTTTTCTAATTCAATAAGAATCTCATTTTTCTTATTTTTACGAGTTTTCCCATTACGCTTTAAACTGTGCTTTTAGGCAAGCTGAAATGTATTTTTAATATCCCTTTAACATCTAATATGGACTTCCCTGGTGGCTCAGTGGTGAAAGAATCCACCTGCAGTGCAGGAGACGTGGGTCCAATCCCTGCATCAGGAAGATCTGCTGGAGAAGGAATGACAATCCACTCTAGTATTCCTGCCTGGAAGTCCTAGAGAAAGAGGAGCCTGGGGGTCTACAGTCCACAGTGTCGCCAAACCATCAGACAAGACTTACTTACTAAACAGCAGCAAAGAATATCTAATGTATCAGTTATGTACTGATGTGTAACAAACCGCTTCAAGCTTATTGATTTAAAACACCAACAGTTCATCATCTCTCAGGTTTTTTCTTGGAGCGTCTGTGGGTTTCACTTGGAACTCTAATGTGGCTGTATTCATCAATGGCTTGGATGGTCTGAGATGACCTCACCTGTTTTGGGGCTCACCTGGGATGACTGAATGTTTGAGATGGTGGAGATTCTCTCTCCACATGCCTTTCACCCTAGACTCTTCTAAGTGTGACCTCAGTATTCCAAGAGAGCCCCAGTCCCAAGGGCAACCAGTCATCAGGCCTCCCCTTGTGTCAAATGTGGTGATGCTTCATTGATCAAAGTCACATGGCCAAGCAATGACTCACTGTGGAAGGGGACTCTACAAGGACGTGGAAATAAGGAATTTGATTCACTGGTGTCCATTAAAGTAACAATGTACCACCCTGAGGTTTAGTTCAGTGGCTGAACCAAGCAATGTAGGTACATAGCAAATATTTGTGGACTTGTAATTTATTCAACTATCCCTTCCGAAACTATATAGAAAAATTGCTATATTCTCCAAACAAAAAGCTAAGATGTGCCTTCAGTTAACGGGGAATGAGGAGATGCGTCTAGAGTCTACCAAAAACTCCTAGAACTAATATGCATTCAAAAAGTTTACATGTTATGAGATTAATATGTCAATATGTTATATCAATATATAAACATGCATTTCTATAAACTGGCAGAATACATAAAAATCCAAATTAAAAATAAATGCTATATTATTCATACGTATTTGGTTTTTTCCTCATTTTATTTTTGATTCTCTAACTCATTGTAAGTTCGCAAAAGTTGTTTCCTATAATTATATCACAACAATGTGCCAGGAAACACAGCTCCAGTATCCTGCAAGGATATCATGACTGGTAGTAGGGTCACAGTAAAGACAGCATGAGTCATATAACTATAGTTCCCAACACAATTCCTGGAACAGGGTAGAAGATTTCTTATTATTGGTTACTAATATGATTGTCCTAGAGGAGCTATCACACACTGAAGGTCAGGAACAGCGATGGTGAGGAGATACCCCTCCTCCAAGGTAAGGAGCAGTGGCTGTACTTTGCTGGAGCAGCCGTGAAGAGATACCCCACCCCCAAGGTAAGAGAAACCCAAGTAAGATGGTAGGTGTTGCAAGAGGGCATCAGAGGGCAGACACACTGAAACCATACTCACAGAAAACTAGTCAATCTAATCACACTAGGACCACAGCCTTGTCTAACTCAGTGAAACCAAGCCATTCTGCGGGGCAATCCAAGACTGGCGGGTCATGATGGAGAGGGCTGACAGAACGCGTTCCACTGGAGAAGGGAATGGCAAGCCACTTCAGGATTCTTGCCTTGAGAACCCCATGACAGTATGAAAAGGCAAAATGATAGGATACCAAAAGAGGAACTCCCCAGGTCATTAGGTACCCAATATGCTCCCAGAAATCAGTGGAGAAATAACTCGAGAAAGAAAGCCAAAGCAAAAACAGTACCCAGTTGTGCATGTGACTGGTGATAGAAGCAAGATCCAATGCTGTAAAGAGCAATATTGCATAGGAACCTGGAATGTCAGGTCCATGAATCAAGACAAATTGGAAGTGGTCAAACAAGAGATGGCAAGGGTGAACATCTACATTCTAGGAATCAACGAACTAAAATGGACTGGAATGGGTGAATTTAACTCAGATGACCATTATATCTACTACTGTGGGCAGGAGTCCCTCAGAAGAAATGAAGTAGCCATCATGGTAACAAGAGTCCGAAATGCAGTACTTGGATGCAATCTCAAAAATGAGAGAATGATCTCTGTTCGTTTCCAAGGCAAACCATTCAATATCACAGTTACCCAAGTCTATACCCCAATCAGTAACGCTGAAGAAGCTGAAGTTGAAGAGCTATAAGACCTTTTAGAACTAACACCCCCAAAAGATGTCCTTTTCATTATAGGCGACTGGAATGTTAAAGTAGGAAGTCAAGAAACACCTGGAGTAACAGGCAAATTTGGCTTTGGAATGCAGAATGAAGCAAGGCAAAGACGAATAGAGTTTTGCCAAGAAAATGCACTGGTCATAGCAAATACCCTCTTCCAACAACACAAGAGAAGACTCTACACATGGACATCACCAGATGGTCAACATCAAAATCAGATTGATTATCTTCTATGCAGCCAAAGATGGACAAGCTCTATACTGTCAACAAAAACAAGACCAGGAGCTGACTGTGGCTCAGATCATGAACTCCTTATTACCAAATTCAGACTCAAATTGAAGAACGTAGGGAAAACTGCTAGACCATTCAGGTATGACATAAATCAAATCCTTTATGATTATACAGTGGAAGTGAGAAATAGATTTAAGGGCCAAGATCTGATAGAGTGCCTGATGAACTATGGAATGAGGTTTGTGATATTGTACGGGAGACAAGGATCAAGACCATCTCCATGGAAAAGAAATGCAAAAAAGCAAAATGGCTGTCTGGGGAGGCCTTACAAATAGCTGTGAAAAGAAGAGAGGCAAAAAGCAAAGGAGAAAAGGAAAGATATAAGCATCTGAATGCAGAGTTCCAAAGAATAGCAAGAAAAGATGAGAAAGCTTTCCTCAGTGATCAATGCAAAGAAACAGAGGAAAACAGACTGGAAAAGACTAGAGATCTCTTNGGTTTTAGAAAAGGCAGAGGAACCAGAGATCAAATTACCAACATCCACTGGATCAGCAAAAGAGCAAGAGAGTTTCAGAAAAACACCTATTTCTGCTTTATTGATTATGCCGAAGCCTTTGACTGTGTGGATCACAATAAACTGTGGAACATTCTGAAAGAGATGGGAATACCAGACCACCTGATCTGCCTCTTGAGAAATCTGTATGCAGGCCAGGAAGCAACAGTTAGAACTGGACATGGAACAACAGACTGGTTCCAAATAGAAAAAGAAGTACATCAAGGCTGTATATTGTCACCCTGCTTATTTAACTTCTAACCAGAGTACATCATGAGAAATGCTGGACTGGAAGAAACACAAGCTGGAATCAAGATTGCCGGGAGAAATAGCAATACCTCAGATATGCAGATGACATCACCCTTATGGCAGAAAGTGAAGAGGAACTAAAAAGCCTCTTGATGAAGGTGAAAGAGGAGAGTGAAAAAGTTGGCTTAAAGCTCAACATTCAGAAAACAAAGATCATGGCATCCGGTCCCATCACTCCATGGGAAATTGATGGGGAAACAGTGTCAGACTTTATTTTGGGGGGCTCTAAAATCACTGCAGATGGTGACTGCAGCCATGAAATTAGAAGACGCTTACTCCTTGGAAGAAAAGTTATGACCAACCTAGATAGCATATTCAAAAGCAGAGACATTACTTTGTCAACTAAGGTCCGTCTAGTCAAGGCTATGGTTTTCCCAGTGGTCATGTATAGATGTGAGAGTTGGACTGTGTGGAAAGCTGAGCACCGAAGAATTGATGCTTTTGAACTGTGGTGTTGGAGAAGACTCTTGAGAGTCCCTTGGACTGCAAGGAGATCCAACCAGTCCGTTCTGAAGGAGATCAACCCTGGGATTTCTTTGGAAGAAATGATGCTAAAGCTGAAACTCCAGTACTTTGGCCACCTCATGCAATGAGTTGACTCACTGGAAAAGACTCTGATGCTGGAAGGGATTAGGGGCAGGAGGAGAAGGGAACGACTGAGGATGAGATGGCTGGATGGCATTATGGACTCGATGGTCGTGAGTCTGAGTGAACTCCGAGAGATTGTAATGAACAGGGAGGCCTGGCGTGCTGCGATTCATGGGGTCGCAAAGAGACACGACTGAGCGACTGAACTGAATTGACTATTATTATTAAATTATCTTGGACAGAATAGTCTTTCAATAAACGTTCCTTTACCTATTTCTTCTCCATGACTCAACTTATATTAAAACTCTGGGAATTTTTTATCTTGCTTTTTTTATTATGACAAATAGATAACATACGATGATTTCCCAAGCTAGGCTTTAATTTCCTGAAGACTACAGATATTTTCACGCACTTTTGCTCCCTAACCATGAATACGGTCCCTAGAGAACAATGAACATGCAGAAATTGATGTAGTTGAATTTTTCTATTATTTTATGATATAATGATCACATGTATTTTAAACTCGTAAAATGTACTTAACTATTTCAAATGACTTAGGAATTACCTTTTTTGAAAATAAGGTAAAACCTTATGTGTCCATCAACAAATATTTCATTTCTATTCTCACTTCTACTTTTAATTAGATGAGTTTAGAAGTCTCATTCTCTATAGGCATCCACTGAGAATCAAATGCTCCCAATAAAAATTCACCAGCATTTTCTGAAGTGAATAGGGTTGATGATAACATTTTGTAGCTGTGAAGTCATTGTTCTAAAATCTGTAGACAATCAGTCTATTCTGGAAAAAGAAGTCAATCAAATTAAATATTTGGTATCATTGTAGACTAGTTTTTGACTGAGTAAGCCATTTTATTTTTCAACTAGGCTTTGTAGAATGATTTAGTGAGTCTTGGTAAAAGTTATTATATGTTACTCTCATTTAAGTTGATATTGTGGGTTCTTATTGTTAATTATAATTAAAATTACTGTTTAAAAAGCCTTTCTTAAAGGTGACATCACTGACTCAGTGGACATGAATTTGAGCAAACTCTGGGAAATAGTGAAAGACAAGGAAGCCTGGAGTGCTGCAGTTCATGGGGTGCAAAGAGTCAGACATGACTTAGCGAATGAACAACAATAACAACAAAGATTTTTTTCTTAGAGGAGAAATAAATGTTCTCTAAATACTGTCACTTTCCCTGATTTTTTTTTCATGTTCTAAACAACCAGAGTACATCATGAGAAATGCTGGACTGGAAGAAACACAAGCTGGAATCAAGATTGCCGGGAGAAATAGCAATACCTCAGATATGCAGATGACACCACCCTTATGGCAGAAAGTGAAGAGGAACTAAAAAGCCTCTTGATGAAAGTGAAAGAGGAGAGTGAAAAAGTCGGCTTAAAGCNAGTCTTAAACCCTGGACCTCCAGGGATGTCCTCATGCAGCTGTTGACAAACACCATCTTTTCAAACCATGACATTGGGCATCAGGTAGTAAAAGAAATTACAGCAAGCTCTCCATACAACAGCAAGTTCCCAATGCAAGATATTATTCAGTTAGCTGCATATCTTGTTTCTGTTAAAATTCTCCCTTGAAGGGAAACATATTACTTCCTAGTAGAAAGGACCTGCGCTCTGAGCAAATGTGAAGCAGAGAGAGAGAGACAGGCCTATAGTGGCAGACATGGCTTTGTAAAGGAGGAAGGATTCCAAACCAGGAGTCGGGGTCACTGAGCACCATTACCCTGTGCCCATGCTGCCATTGACCACAATTCCCACCCAGATGTTTGTGAAGAACAGGCGGCCACTGGTGACTGTTTATTTCACTGGCGTCTGGGAAATCTGGCAGAGCTCACTGCCCCTTCCTGGTCTGGACACTTTCTAAGCCCTAGATTCCTAGGAAAGGCATTGAACACTTACTTTCAACCATCTTCTAAAGGAACATTCTTACGGGAGGACCTTTCCCCTCCAGGCTTCTTTCGCTGTGCAGTCTCCTGGCCAGCCTTGATAAGAGAGACACTTCCACTGGGAGTTCTCTTAAATGCCGCCCTAGGATCCAAAGTGGAAAGAGGATGGCTGATTAACCTGTCCAGGTAACTGTTCCCTGGTGCAGTGGCAGTGGAGATCATGACAGAGTCCCCTGCTGATTCCACCTTCTCTTCATGGGTGATTCAAGTTAAAAAGCTTTTTTAGACAAATGAATTGCTAGAATAGAAATGCATCTTATATCACCTTAATCTAAAACCTTTCTTTATGGGTTGATTTCTTCAGCCTTTTCTAAATATTGTATTTTCAGATTNATTCCACCTTCTCTTCATGGGTGATTCAAGTTAAAAAGCTTTTTTAGACAAATGAATTGCTAGAATAGAAATGCATCTTATATCACCTTAATCTAAAACCTTTCTTTATGGGTTGATTTCTTCAGCCTTTTCTAAATATTGTATTTTCAGATTATTATATGTATATATATATATATGTCTCACTCAACTTGTTATAATACATATTTAAGTTACTTACAAACATCATCATAAACATAAGTGTTGTATATTTCTCTTTACTATTTATTGAAATATAATTGATTTACAATATTATGTTCGTTTCAGTTGTACAACATAATAATTTGCTCTTTTAATCACTGCAAAATGATCCCCACTGTGAGTCTAGTTACCACCTGTCACCATGCAAAGCTCTTACAGTGTTAATGCCCACATTCCTCATGCTGCGCATTACGTAGCATGACACTTATTCTATAGCTGAAAGTTTGCACTTCTTAATCTCCCTCATCTATTCTGTTCATCCCCTTCCTATGGAAACCACCAACTTGTTCTCTGTATCTATGAGTCATTCCTGTTTTCTTACATTTGTTCATTTGGTTTTTTAGGTTTTATAAATAAGTGAAATTATATGGTATTTGTCTTCCTCTGACTTATTCCACTAAGTGTAATACCCTCGTCCATTCAGGTTGTCATGAAATGAAAGGTTCATCTTTTTTGTGACTGAGTACTATTCCATTACATATATTTGCATATATATGTCACATTTCTTATCCATTATATTTTAGATGTATCTAGTATATCCAATATTTGTGACACATCCAATATATTCAGCATGTCCTGTATTTCGAGGGCTCGGGCTGCTCCCATATCCTGGCTGCTGCAAATAACGCTGCCGTGACCTTGGAGGTGCATGCAACGTTTTGGCTTAATGTTTTTGGTTTCTTCATAACAATGCCCAGGAGTGGAATTGCTAGATCTTTTGGTAGATCTGTTTTTAATATTTCGAGGAACCATCATATGTTTTCCATAGTGTATTTCACCAACTTATGTTCCCACCAACAGGGCACAAAGGTTCCCTTTGCTCCACATCTTCGTCAACACTTGATATTTGTTGCCTTTTCTTATAAGAGCTCTTCCGACAGGTGAGCTTACTTAAACCCATGTCCACTGACTCCTGGATTCCATCCAACCATCTCATCCTCTGCCGTCCCCTTCTCTTCCTGCCTTCAATCTTTCCCAGCATCAGGGTCTTTTCCAGGGAATCAGCACTTTGCATCACGTGGCCAAAGTATTGGAGTTTCAGCTTCAGCTTCGGCTTCAGCTTCTCCTTCCAAAGACTATTCAGGACTGATTTCCTCTAGGATTGACTAGAGGATCAAGTTAAGTTGATCAACCAAGGTCAAGTTGGTTGGATCTCCTTGTAGTCCAAGGGACCCTCAAGAGTCTTTTCCAACACTACAGTTCAAAAGCATCAATTCTTCAGCACTCAGCTTTCTTTATGACCCCACTCTCACACCCATACGTGACTACTGGAAAAACCATAGCCTTGAATAGATGGACCTTTGTTGTCAAAGTAATGTCTGCTTTTTAATATGTTGTCTAGGTTGGTCATAGCTTTCCTTCCAAGGAGCAAGCATCTTTTAATTTCATGGCTGCTGTCACTATCTGCAGTGATTTTGGAGCCCAAAAAACTAAAGTCAGCTACTGTTTCCACTGTTTCCCCTTCTGTTCGCCATGAAGTGATGGGACTGGATGCCGTGATCTTCATTTTTTGAATGTTGACTTTTAAGCCAGCTTTTTTACTCTCCTCTTTCACTTTCAACAAGAGGCTCTTAAGTTCTTTGCTTTCTGCCGTAAGGGTGGTGTCATCTTTGTATCTGAGGTTATTGCTATTTTTCCTGGCAATCTTGATTCTAGCTTCATCCAGCCCAGCATTTCTCATAATGTACTCTGCATGTAAGTTAAATAAGCAGGTGACAATATACAGCTTTGACTTTCTCCTTTCCCAATTTGGAACCAATCTGTTGTTCCATGTCCCATTCAAACTGTTACTTCTTGATCTGAATACACATTTCTCAAGAAGCAGGTAAGGTGTTCTGGTATTCCCATCTCTTGAAGAATTTTCCAAAGTTTGTTATGATCTACATAGTCAAAGGCTTTGGCATAATCAATAAAACAGAAGTAGTATTTTTGGCATAATCAATAAAACAGAAGTAGTGTTTTTCTGGAACTCTCTTGCTGTTTCAATGACCCAGTGAATGTTGGCAATTCGATCTCTGGTTTCTATGCCTTTTCTAAATCCAGCTTGAACATATGGAATTTCATGATTCATGTACTGTTGAAGCCTAGCTCGGAAAATTTTTTTTAATTAATTTATATTTTATTGAAGGATAATAGCTTTACAGAATTTTGATGTTTTCTGTCAAACCTCAACATGAATCAGCCATAGGTATACATATATCCCCTCCTTTTTGAAACTCCCTTCCATCCCGTCCTGTCCTACCCCTGTAAATTGATACAGCCACTATGGAAGATGGTTTGAATATAGCTGGGAGAATTTTGAGCATTACTTTGCTAGTGTGTGAGATCAGTGCAATTGTGTGATAGTCTGAACATTCTTTGGCATTGCCTTTCTTTGAGATTGAAATGAAAACTGGCCTTTTCAAGTCCTGTGACCACTGCTGAGTTTTCCACATTTGCTGGCATATTGAGTGCAGCACTTTCACAGCATCATCTTTCAGGATTTGAAACAGCTCAACTGGAATTTCATTACCTCCACTAGCTTTGTTCCTAGTGATGCTTTCTAAGGCCTGCTTGACTTTACACTTCAGGATGTCTGGCTCTAGGTGAGTGATCACACCATCATGGTTATCTGGGTCGTGAAGGTCTTTTTTGCATAGTTCTTCTTTGTATTCTTGCCACCTCTTCTTAATATGCTTAAAATGCTTCTGTTAGGTCCATACCATTTCTCTCCTTTACTGAGCCCATCTTTGCATAAAATGTTCCCTTGGTATCTCTAATTTTCTTGAAGAGATCTCTAGTCTTTCCTATTCTATTGTTTGCCTCTATTTCTTTGCATTGGTCATTGAGAAATTCTTTCTTATCTCTCCTTGCTACTCTTTGGAACTTTGCATTTAAATGAGTATATCTTTCTTTTTCTCCTTTGCATTTTGCTTCTCTTCTTTTCTCAGCTATTTGTAAGGCCTCCTCAGACAGACATTTTGCATTTTTCCATTTCTTTTCCTTGGGGATGGTCTGCTCCCTGTCTCCTGTACAATGTCATGAATGTCTGTTCAATTTCTTCAAGCACGCTGTCTGTCAGATCTAATGCCTTGAATCTCTTTCTCACTTCCACTGTATAATTGTGAGGGATCTGATTTAGGTCACACCCTAATGGTCTGGTGGTTTTCCCTATTTTCTTCATTTTAAATCTGAATTTTTCGATAAGGAGAAGAGTGGAGAAATAACTCTAAAAGAATGAAGAGACAGAGCCAAAGTGAAAACAACACCCAGCTGTGGATGGGACTGGTGATGGAAGTCCGATGCTGTAAAGAGCAATAATGCATAGGAACCTGGAATGTCAGGTCCATGAGTCAAGGCAAATTGGAAATGGTCAAACAGATGACAAGAGTGAACGTTTTAGGAATCAGTGAACCAGGATGGACTGGAATGGGTGAATTTAACTTAGATGACCATTATATCTACTACTGTGGGCAGGAATCCCTTAGAAGAAATGGAGTAGCATCATAGTCAACAAAAGATTCTGAAATGCAGTACTTGATGCAATCTCAAAAAATGACACAATGATCTCTGTTCGTTTCCAAGGCAAACCATTCAATATCATGGTAATCCAAATCTACGCTCCAACCAGTAATGCTGACGAAACTGAAGTTGAATGGGTTTATGAAGATCTATGAGATCTTCTAGAACTAATACCCAAAAAAGATGTTCTTTTCATCATAGGGGACTGGAATGCAAAAGTAGAAAGTCAGATTCCTCGAATAACAGACAAGTTTGGCCTTGGAGTACAAAATGAAGCAGGGCAAAGGCTAATAGAGTTTTGCTAAGAGAACGCACTGCTCATAGCAAACATCCTCTCCAATGACTCAAGAGAAGACTCTACACGTGGATATCCCCAGATGGTCAATATGGAAATCAGATTGATTATATTCTTTGCAGCCAAAGATGGAGAAGCTCTATACAGTCAACAAAAACAACTCCAGGAGCTGACTGTGGCTCAGATCATGAATTCCTTGAACATTACAGGCAGGATTCAAAAATGTCACATCCTTTACATGTACTATTAATTTTGCATTTTATCACATTGCATTGAAATTATTTATTTTCACATCATGTCTCCTACTAGAGAGTGAAATTCCTGGGAAGTTGCTGCTATCTAGTCACTCACTCGTGTCCGACTCTGTGAGTGCACACCAGGCTCCGTGAGATTCTCCAGGTAAGAAGAGTGGAGTGGATTGCCATCTCCTTCTCCAGGGAATCTTCCCAACCCAGGGACCGAAGCCCAGTCTCCTGCATTGGCAGGTGGATTCCTCACCACTAAGCCCTGGGAAGCCCCAGGGTGATTACTCATTCTCTCTCATCACTTAGCTCATTAGGAAGTATTCACTAAATGTCCACTAAATGGAAGAACGTGTGGATACCTGTCAGACCTGCTCCTTTCTGTGGCTCAGAATAGAACAGGACATTGTCACAGTGTTTTAGCCAGGTCTTGCTTCAAGATATTTATTTTTTTTCTTCTCATTTTAATTTTCAAGAGTTTTGTTAAAGCATAGCTTACATATCATAAATACATCCATTTTAAGTGTGCAATAATTTTGGTAGATTGAAGTCACCCCCACGAGCCACTTTTAGAACATTCCCATCACTCAGGAAAAGACCCCCTATGCACACTGGTGGTTTCCTCGCCTTCCCACTGTAGCTTTGGACAGGGTGCTGCAGTCTCTAAGCGTCAGTCCTTCGTCTCTTATTTGGGATGGTATGTGTCCTTGCTCCCCCACAGAGAGGCCCAAGTGTCACAGCTGTGAGGATAAAGGAGAGTAACACGTGCTTCTGGAGTTCAGGGTTTTGTGCTTTTCCCCCAGGTACCTGCNCTCTTATTTGGGATGGTATGTGTCCTTGCTCCCCCACAGAGAGGCCCAAGTGTCACAGCTGTGAGGATAAAGGAGAGTAACACGTGCTTCTGGAGTTCAGGGTTTTGTGCTTTTCCCCCAAGTACCTGTGGTGACAGAGACAGCATCAGGGAAAACCTGAAACAACAGGCGCTGCTGCAGACTGCGTGCGGAGTCTTGGTTCTGCAGCCTTAGAGTGGAGCACGTGGATTCTTCTTCATGGTTGCCTTTACCATTGTTTTCCATGACAATCAAGTCCCTTAGGCTTCTTCTGGCTCCTAAATTTATCAGTACCGGTACTCATTCTCACAACAGTCATGCCTATTTCAAATAAATAATTTGTCTTCCCTTCCAAGGATAAAGCTATTCACCTGCAAGCTCATCAGGGTGTGGCTCCATCAATAACTCCCTTTCTGCTATTTACTTTCCAATGCTACCTGTCAAGTCTTGCTTCTCTCTGTTTATGAATATACCCATGTCACGGACTTCCTTTTTATCTTTATCCATCCATTCTGGGTGGGACAGCCCTCTCTCCCAACGGTGAGATCAGACAGAGTGATCTAAGTAAGAAAGCACCTTTATTACTACAGTCACGANTAGCACCACAGTTCAAAAGCATCAATTCTTCAGTGCCCAGCTTTCTTTAAGCTCCAACTCTCAAGTCGGTACATGACTACTGGAAAAACCATAGCTTTGATTACACAGACGTTTGTTGGCAAAATGATGTCTCTGCTTTTTAATATACTGTCTATGTTTGTCATAGCTTTCCTTCCAAGGAGCAAGCATCTTTTACTTTCCCCTAGTATAAATTTACAAAAGCTATCCTGGTTTCTTTAAAAAGATTATCAAGACAAAAAATGTTCATCTTATGTAGTTACAGAAAAACAAGAACAGAGTACTGCTTAGGAGTTCATCTGATTANGCTTTCCTTCCAAGGAGCAAGCATCTTTTACTTTCCCCTAGTATAAATTTACAAAAGCTATCCTGGTTTCTTTAAAAAGATTATCAAGACAAAAAATGTTCATCTTATGTAGTTACAGAAAAACAAGAACAGAGTACTGCTTAGGAGTTCATCTGATTACAGCCTCTGTCATGACCGATTAATCTCAGAACCTTTATCATTCTTGAGAAATTCCTGCACAGGGGTTCTATGTCCTAAACACCTATGTCTTTCGGTAATTTGAAGGTCAGAATAGAAGGTACCCAGGTATTCTGTGGGAGAAGGCAATGGCACCCACTCCAGTACTCTTGTCTGGAAAATTCCATGGACAGAGGAGCCTGGTAGGCTGCAGTCCATGGGGTCGCTAAGAGTCGGGCACAGCTTCGTGACTTCACTTTCACTTTTCACTTGCATGCATTGGAGAAGGAACATTCCAGTGTTCTTGCCTGGAGAATTCCAGGGACAGTGGAGCCTGGTGGGCTGCTGTCTATGGGGTCGCACAGAGTCGGACACGGCTGAAGCGACTTAGCAGCAGGTATTCTGTGTAAATAGGCTCCTCTTATTTAAAGACCTTATCACTCTTTCATGAAGATCGTGTTTTTTGTAATTGAAGCAATTTGAAATTTTACATAATGAAACTTCTCTGCTGGCTGTGACACTGATTTTAAGCAGGTATATAGGAGATCATAATTATATTTGGCCATAAAAATGTTAAGGATCCAACCGGGCAAAATATGTGGCATTTCAGGAGTTACTTTTCTTTCTCAACTCCGATCTAGTCTCAACTCCAGTCCAGTCTTGGTCCTTAGGCTAAAGCTGATGAAGATCTGAATAGGATACTAATAGATGTTAGTGCTGGAAAAGACATTAGATCAAAACTATGTCTACCATCCTATATATCTAGCTTGCTTGATAAAATCCTATCCAATAACTGTAACTCAGGAATACGGAGTTTTCTAGGACTCAGGAACACGGAGTCCTAGAAGCAGAAACTTCAAGCTGTACTGCCTACAGGTGTCCAACACTTGCTTTTAGTTCTCACCACATGAATACTCCTGGGGATTTTGAATTTCCCCTTCTGAACATAAAAGGAAAAATGAACAGAATGCCTTTTACCAAGAATAGTCTCCTGAATTAAATTTTTTATTTCTGGCCTAAAGATTATGAAAATCAGAATCCTACCAGGAAATAAACAAGAGTGCTTTCTGTCCCAGCCTCAGTACTTGAGTATTTCTCTGCACCTTGTAACAATTCCAACCAAGGTTACAAGGGAAATAGACAAATCTAGACTTTCTCATGTACCAGAGTATATCTACCAGATTTTTCTCATGTATCAGCTTCTTATCACTTTCTACTTGTTAATTATTGGAAAAACAACTTCCCAGTGGAGATTTGATCTACTCAAAAAGCAAAAAAACAACAAAAAAATTAACATAAAGACATTGTTGGATGTGCCAAAATCAGGCACTAGAACATCTCAACAGCAAAGGGACATGTTCTGATTCCCTTTTCCAGTTACACAGTGAAGAAAGAAGAACAGAGATGACTCTATAGCAATAACAGATTAAAAAATTGTCTGAGTGTCTCTAACAAGCCAACTGATCAACCAAATCTCAAATATGACAGACATGTTGAGCATTCTTGTTGCAACAAATTTATTTTTGTATGAAGTTAACAGATCTTTGACCTCTTATATTTATTTTGCTTTGAACAAGTCCAAAAATGAAGTAATGAATTCATGATTTTCAGAGGGGAAAGAATAGGTTAAATGAGAGAACTAACAGAATGAGTTAGGAAATTCTTTCTTAAAAGAGCTCAGTACTAAGAGTAATTCCTGTCCTGCCTAAAGTGAGACGCTATGGGGAGGTTTGCTGGTCTCCTGGCAGCCTTGATCTACTTGGTCCACTGGCACCATTGGTCCTTGAGGTAGTACAGGCTAAAGGATGGGACATTGAAGTGGGAGAGTCACATCATCATCATAACTAGCTACAAAAACGCTCGTGAATTTCTTGGCCTATTGATATATTAGGTCATCACTGATGAAGCATGGAGACAATGAACTTCCAGATACCTCTCATGTGCTGTCCTCTCCTTGCACCAGCCGTGGGTTTACATCAGAAGACGACAGTAATTATAACTCACTCTGCAGTTAGGAGAGTTGTGGATCAATGTTTCAGTTGACATTTGTCCTACAGCGTACAGCTGAAATAAATTCCATAGTCAGTAACACCAGGAAAAGAGTTTCTTCTTCCTTATGTTTAGGGCATCTTTGATTTCCTTGTTCCTCAAGCTATAGATCAGTGGATTTAGCATGGGGATTATAACAGTATACAAGACAGATGCCAGCTTGTTTTGGCTCGAGGAACCACCAGAATTTGGGTACATATAAACAAAGATGCCCGAGCCAAAGAAGAGGGCCACTGCTGTCACATGGGAGGCACAAGTGTTGAAGGCTTTGGACCGGCCTTCAGCTGAAGCGATCTTCACAATGGCGGCGACAATGTAGCCGTAGGATACCATGATAACCAAGACAGACATGAGCCCAAAGATGACTGTGAGCACAGACGTCATGGCTTGAAAGAACAAGGTGTCTGAGCAGGATAGGGCTAGCAGTTGGGGCAGATCGCAGAAGAAGTGGTTGATGATGTTTGGGCCACAGAAGTGAAGCTGAAGTAAGGCACACAACTGAACGAATGAGCCGAGGAATCCAGCGACACACGATCCTGCCACCATCTGCACGCAGAGAGAGGGGGACATGGTTGCTGTGTAGAGCAGAGGGCTGCAAATGGCAACGTAGCGATCATAAGCCATGGCCGCCAGCAGACAGCACTCAGTCAGACCCAGGCTAGAGAACAGGAGATACTGCATGGCGCACCCCGGAAAGGAGATGAGCTTATGCTTCCTGAAGAAGTCTGAGAGCATTCTAGGAGCTATGGTGGAAACATAGCAAGTGTCCAGCAAGGACAGGTTACTGAGGAAAAAGTACATAGGCGTGTGCAAACGGGAGTCCATCCTGATGAGGGCAATGAGCCCCAGGTTCCAAGACACTGTCGCCAGGTAGATCCCTAGGAATATTGAAAAGAGGACAGCGGTGAGCTGTGGAAACTCAGAGAACCCCAAGAGAATAAACGCTGTGACTGTTGTACTGTTCCTTCCTCCAGCCATCGCCCTGGGTGGAGGGGTCCTCAGATCTGTTGGAAAAGGATAAATCTTTAAGTCAATTGTTACCCCAGCATCCATGGGAAGAAACTGCCTTCAACCCACACCGAACACAGAATCGAGGGAAATAGTGAACAAATTTAAAAGCAATAACCCTGGTTAACTTTGCCCCTAACTGATCGTTCTGTGTGCCAGAGTTCCCACATGTATAAGAGGGCAGCCCAGGGAGCTCAGCCTGGCGCTGTGACGGCCCAGCGGGGCGGGGTAGCAGACAGCCGGGGAGGCTCAGGAGGAAGGGATGTATGGACACAGACGGCTGAGACCTGCTGTGCGGCGGAAATGAAAACCACATCGTGGAGCAGTTGCACACCAATTAACTTTTTTAAATTTAAAAAGAGGATATTACACTTTTCAATACTAACCCACCTACCCATCACAAAGACAAAGAACGTATACTAACATTTGGAAAGCCCTTCTTAAAAGATGGGTGATTTGGTGGCTCAGACAGTAAAGCGTCTGCCTGCAATGTGGANAGACAGCCGGGGAGGCTCAGGAGGAAGGGATGTATGGACACAGACGGCTGAGACCTGCTGTGCGGCGGAAATGAAAACCACATCGTGGAGCAGTTGCACACCAATTAACTTTTTTAAATTTAAAAAGAGGATATTACACTTTTCAATACTAACCCACCTACCCATCACAAAGACAAAGAACGTATACTAACATTTGGAAAGCCCTTCTTAAAAGATGGGTGATTTGGTGGCTCAGACAGTAAAGCGTATGCCTGCAATGTGGAAGACCCAGGTTCGATCCCTGGGTGGGGAAGATCCCCTGGAGAAGGAAATGGCAACCCACTCCAGTACTCTTGCCTGGAAAACTCCACGGACAGAGAAGCCTTGTAGACTACAGTCCATGGGGTCGCAAAGAGTCAGACACAACTGAGCGACTTCACTTCTTCTTAAAAGATACTTGGGAAATTTTAGGATATTATTAATGAGATTATAATGCCTGTGTTTAGCTTAGTGACTAAAAGCACGGTCTTAGATACTACATAGGTGTTCTGGAGTGTGACTCTGCCAACTGTGAGCTTTATGACTCCAAACAGATTGGTCTCCTTCTACTTAATTGACTTCATCAGAAAGCTAGAAAAATAATTACATAACTTATAATGTAATAACTTTATAATAATGTAACTTTATATAATGTAATAACTTATTTATTATAAAAATAATAAATAACTTATCTCATAAGGTTTACTTGAAGTTAAATTAGGTCTGTTTACATACAGTAAATACCGTGGATAAAGTAGCGGAGTCAATATGTAATATCTTCTTAATATCATTTTGAAGTATCCATTTGGTTTGTGAGAAACTTTTTCAATATTTATTTTTATTCATTCGGCTGCACCAGGTCTGAGTTGCAGAATGTGGGCTCTAGTCCCCTGACCAGGGGTCAAACCTAGACCCCCTGTGTTGGGAGTGTGGAGTCTTAGCCACTGGACCACCAATGAAGCCCCTGGGAGAAACTTTTAAAGTGCAAATTTTCAAAGGTTGGTCACATAGATAAGACTCAGACTAGAGTGTGGTTAATTTGAAATCAGTAATAAAATTATGAGAAATAACATAATTGGAAATTAATTACGTATTTCTAAACTATTCAGGAGTCAAATAATAAATTGTAATAAAAAGGCAGGGCAGGGGCTGACACGCACAGGTTTCCTTCTAGTCTTTCTGCAGCTCAGTCTTCCCAGACTGAAAATAATTCCTCTAAAGCAGAGCTTCAAGTGTGGCTGTCCATTAGAACCATCTGGCATACTTCCTAAAGCCCCACTGATCAAACTGCTTAATTCAGCAGCTCGGGGGCTGGAAGCCAAATACCAGCATTTGCTAAAACTCTACAAAAGATTTCAGTGTGTAGTCACACTTCAGTGTGCAAAAGACAGTGAACTGTTGGTTTTGTTTTTTTAAAACTTTAAACTTTTTACTTTGTATTAAGATATGGTGGAACTTTCAGGTGATCAGCAAAGGGACTCAGCCATGGATATTCGGGCATCCATTCTCCCCCAAGCCCTCCCCCGTCCAGGATGGGAGGTAACACTGAGCAGAGTTCCCTGAGCGGTACAGTAGGCCGTTGTTGGTTATCCACTTTAAATGTAAGACTGTAGCTCTATCTTAGGAAAGCAAAACCATAATCAGCACCTATTTTTTGTAGAACCTCCAGCGGCTCAGATACTCGAGGGCACACATTTGTTGAAGGAATCCCACGGCTTTTGTAAGAACCTGATGCTTCCAAATAATATGTTATCATTATGTCCATTGGTGCATAAATCTTCAAATGATGCAAAACCATGATGGATTTTCTCTAACATTGGAAAGTAATCACACTTGTGGGATAAATAAGGATTTTAAGAGGTTCTTTTATTCACTGAAATATCATCATTCCATTTTAAAGGGAAATTATATGTGTGGGGAAAATGTCTATTATAGAGTGAGAAGCAGAATTTGATTTTGTCTAAGATGATAGCTGGAGTTGAAAGGTTGTTGTTGAATTATAACATTGGGATTCTTGGCCCCCGGAGGAGAAGAATTCAATCTGGGGCCAGAGACGAGGCTTGATTGCTCAGAGCTTTTGTGTAACAAAGTTTTATTAAAGTATAAAGGAGATAGAGAAAGCNAAGCTCTATACAGTCAGCAAAAACAAGACTGGGAGCTGACTATGGCTCAAATCATGAACTCCTTATTGCCAAGTTCAGACTTAAATTGAAGAAAGTAGGGAAAACTGCTAGGCCATTCAGGTATGACCTAAATCAAGTTCCTTATGATTATACAGTGGAAGTGAGAAATATATTTAAGGGACTAGATCTGATAGAGTGCCAGATGAATTATGGACAGAGGTTCATGACATCATATAGGAGACAGGGATCAAGAACATCACCAAGGAAAATAAATGCAAAAAAGCAAAATGGCCTTACAAATAGCTATAAAAAGAAGAGAAGTGAGAAGCAGAGGAGAAAAGGAAAGATATAAGCATCTGAATGCAGAGTTCCAAAGAATAGCAAGGGGAGATAAGAAAGCCTTCATCAGTGGTCAGTGCAAAGAAATAGAGAAAAACAATGGGAAAGACTAGAGATTTCTTCAAGAAAATTAGAGGTACCAAGGGAACATTTCATGCAAAGATGGGCTTGATAAAGGACAGAAATGGTCTGGACCTAACAGAAGCAGAAGAGGTGGCAAGAATACACAGAACTGTACAAAAAAAATCTTCACAACCAAGATAATTACAATAGTGTGATCACTCACCTAGAGCCAGACATCCTGGAATGTGAAGTCAAGTGGGCCTTAGGAAGCATCACTATGAACAAAGCTAGTGGAGGTGATGGAATTCAAGCTGAGCTATTTCAACTTCTGAAAGATGATGCTGTGAAAGTGCTGCACTCAATATGCCAGCAAATTTGGAAAGCTCAGCAGTGGCCACAGGACTGGAAAGTTCAGTTTTCATTCCAATCCCAAAGAAAGACAATACCAAAGAATATTCAAACTACTGCACAATTGTACTCATCTCACATGCTAGTAAAGTAATGCTCAAAATTCTCCAAGCCAGGCTTCAGCAATTCGTGAACCATGAACTTCCATATGTTAGAAAAGGCAGAGGAACCAGAGATCAAATTGCCAACATCCGCTGGATCAGCAAAAGAGCAAGAGAGTTCCAGAAAAACATCTATTTCTGCTTTATTGACTATGCCAAAGCCTTTGACTGTGTGGCTCACAATAAACTGTGGAAAATTCTGAAAGAGATGGTAATACCAGACCCCCTAACTGTATGCAGGCCAGGAAGCAACAGTTAGAACTGGACATAGAACAACAGACTGGTTCCAAATAGGAAAAGGAGTACGTCAAGG
>SJYW01019609.1:56137-83701 GCA_006410735.1 Raphicerus campestris | reverse complement strand
CTTCTTCTTCTTCTCCGTCTTCTCAACTGCTTCTTCTTCTTCTCACCTTCTTTTTCTTCTTCTTCTTCTTCATCTTCTTCTTCTCCTTCTTCCTATTACCTTCTTCTATTTCTCACCTTCTTCTTATTATTATTTTTCATTTTCTCACCTACTTCTTCATCTTCTCACCTTCTTCTTCTTCTCACCTTCTTCTTCTTCTGCTCACCTTCTTCTTCTTCTCACCTCCTCCTTCTTCTTCTTCTTAACTTCTTCTTCTTCTTCTTCTCACCTTCTTTTTGTTCTCAACTTCTTTTTCTTCTCACCTTCTTCTTGTTCTTCCTTTTCTTCTTATTCTTCTTCTTCTCACCTTCTTCTTCTTTTTTTGCCTTCTTCTTCTTTTTCTTCTTCTTCTTTTTCTCACCTTCTTCTTCTTCTCACCTTCTTCTTCTTCTTCTCTCCTTCCTCTTCTTCTTCGCCCCTTCTTCTTATTCTTGTCTCCTACTTCTTGTTTTTCCTTCTCTTCTTCTTCTTTTTCTTCTTCTTCTTCTCACCTTCTTCTTCTTCTTTCACATTCTTCTTCTTCTTCTCACCTTATTTTTCTTCCTCTCACCTTNAAAGCCGCGCCCCCGCCTGACCAAGGAACTCAGTGTACAGTTCTTCTGATTTGGGTCCCCAGTAGTGAGTCACGACAGCCTTGGCGTCTGCAGCCCTGTCCAGGTTGTGAAGTTAATTCCCAGCCATGCCTCCTACTGGGTAGAGTATTCAGTCCTGCTCAGCTCAGAAGCCTGGCCTGAGAATCCAGGTAAAAAGAGAAGCTGTCCTAATGTTACTCTTGGCCAAGAAACCAAAGCAGCAATCATATCAACTACTCCCGGCCAGCTGCATCTGCACCCCAGCCTCAGAGCCTGGGCAATGTCCTCACCCCAAAAGACTTTGATCTGTATCAGTATCAGTTCAGTTGCTCTGTCGTATCCGAATGTTTGCGACCCCATGGACTGCAGCATGCTAGGCTTCCCTGTCTATCACCAACTCCCATGGTTTGCTCAAACTTATGTCCATTGAGTCAGTGAAGCCATCCAATCATCTCATCCTCTGTTGTCCCCTTCTCCTGCTGCCTTCAATCTTTCCCAGCATCAGGGACTTTTCCAATGAGTAGCTCTTTGAATCAGGTGGCCAAAGGGTTGGAGTTTCAGCCTCAATATCAGTCCTTCCAATGAATATTCAGGACTGATTTCCTTTAGGATGGACTGGTTGGATCTCCTTGTTGTCCAAGGGACTCTCAAGAGTCTTCACAAACACCACAGTTCAAAAGTATCAGTTCTTCAGCACTCAGCTTTCTCTGTAGTCCAACTCTCACATCCATACATGGCTACTGGAAAAACCATGGCTTTGACTAGATGGACCTTTGCTGGCAGAGTAATATCTCTGCTTTTTAATATGCTGTCTAGGTTGGTCATAACTTTCCTTCCAAGGAGCAAGTGTCTTTTAATTTCATGGCTGCAGTCACCATCTGGAGTGATTTTGGAGCCCCCCAAATAGTCTGTCACTGTTTCCATTGTTTCCCCATCTATTTGCATAAAGTGATGGGCCGGATGCCATGATCTTTGTTTTCTGAATGTTGAGTTTTAATCCAGCTTTTTCACTCTCCTCTTTCACTTTCACCAAGAGGCTCTTTAGTTCTTCTTAACTTTCTTCCATAAGGATGGTGTCTTCTGCATATCTGAGGTTATTGATATCTCTCCCAGCAATCTTGATTTCAGCTTGTGCTTCATCCAACCCAGATCTTGAGAGCTAGCCCAATTGATCAAGATCACTGCCAGGTGATCTATCTAGAACTCCAAGCTGAGCTGACTGGGGAAGGGCTGTCTCTACTAAAGCAAGCCTGGAAAATCTGGAAGTAGAGATCATTTACTCAAACATGCAGAAACTAACAAAGGAATCAAGGATCATGAAAAATTAGGTAAATATGACATCACTAAAGGAAACTTAGCTTTATAAGAACCTGCTGACAAAGATTCTGCCTGCAATGTGGGAGACCTGGGTTCAATCCCTGGGTTGGGAAGATCCAGTGGAGAAGAGAAGAGCTACCCACTCCAGTATTCTGGTCTAGAGAATTCCATGGACTTAGTCCATGGAGTTGTAAAGAGTCAGTCATGACTGAGTGACTTTCACTAAAGGAATAAAGATCTATAAATGGTCTGACAAAGAACTCAGCATAATACTCTTTTGAAAGTTTGGTGAAATATAAGGGACTACTGGATGAAATTTAGAAAACAATACATTAGCAAATGAATAAAATGTGTTTAACGAAGAAAGAGAAACCATTAAAAAAAAAAAGCAAACCCCAGAAATCCTAGAGCTGAGGAAATCAATTGAGACTTTTAACAGCACATTCAATAAAGCAGGAGGGAAAACATTGAAAAAGAGGTAAGAAAGCCTAAGAGATTTATTATGGGACAACATCACCATCAAGACAAAAGACATGTGCATTAGCCAATCTCTCTCTCTCGTGCACACTGCCTGTGAACTGAATACAATGCCAAAAGAAACGCATGGCATGGGTTTTATTTCCTCCTTTACTTGTACATTGTTTTTCAACTTTCTGCAACTCCTATATTTATAATAAGAACAAGTTACTAAGATGTAAGCATCTCTAATCCTTAACAGCAAAGGGAGACAGAGAGACAGGGAGAGGGAGAATGACAGAGAGAACGAGGAAGAATGCCAGAGACGATAGACTTTCCTGACTTTTACTTACTGGCTGTGCAACACTTCGCTTGTTATGAACCTCCCAGTTGCCTCATCTGTAAATGGGGCTAATAATCCTGTACCACCTCATTGGATTGTTGCAGGGACTGAATGACAGAAAGGGCTCAAAACAGTAAGAGATGAAGCACTGTTAGCGGTTGTCATTTCCATGATCATTCCTCACCATAAAGGGAAAAATAAGGCAGAACGAATCAGGAAGTAGCAAGGAGTTCTTCATAAAATTATTTCCTAAGTTAAATGACTTCTAAACCTAGACTCTACAATATTGTTAGTAAGTGATTATATTTATTTCTATATTGTATTATTTCCCAATCAGCGAAATCGTAAGCTCCGATTTCTGCTTTTTATGTTCCACCAACACCAAGTAGAGTGGAACCTGTGATATTCACTATAGACAGAGTGCAGACTGGTGGAGAGCGTGTCCCACGTGCATCTCATGTACTAATACTTGTGTTACTCAATAAACATATGCTGGATATGTTAAGAAACCATTCTTTTACCCATTTTTGGATATGAAAGTAAAAATACATTTGTTTCATTTCAATTTATAGTTTTATAAACTTTAAAATCTTTCCATTTACTCTTATAGTAGAGTACTGCCAACATACGTCTCAGCCATTTGTCCAAGATGTGTAGAATTCCATGGAAATATTTTGAAAGTATAAACTCTCACCCACATTCCCAGTATGTCAACACAATTAATCAGTTCGGTGAAAGTAGGTCCAGCTTTTGACCAATCACTCGCAGTGAAATCTTTCATCTTCCCAATACATTCTAGAAACAAACTCAGCTTCAACTAAAGCTATCTATGTAACCCTCACTGCCAGAAAAGAATGATGAGTTGCGCGTGGTTTCACTTATCCCTGATAAAAATTTATCCTAAAAATTTATGTTGTTACAATTTAGTAAACTGCAGGAAAAGCAAATATATTGTGAATATAGTCACTCTCTTCAGATGAATCTTCCGTATGTGCTCACCTGCTGTCAAGATCGTTTGTACCAGAAAAGGTGACTGATGTAAATATTGGTTGGAGATTTTCACTAGAGAGACATAGCCTATTTAAACGTTTTCCAAATCTTATCTGCCAAGGACATGGTCATTTGCCAGGTTGTTCAGAGTACAAAGTCAGGTTATGAAAGCCAAGAATGTTGCTGGGTAAAGAAGGACAGTGTAAGGAAGAAAAGACGAACAGAGACATTTAGCCAACACTACCTGTACTTGCAGCGGGGAATCTCTGATGTCTGTTTCATCCAAGCTCTGGTCTCCAAACGCCCAAGTCAGTCCAAATAATAGTGGACAGCGACTTAATGTATCTCAAAAGCCCAGTGTAATGATACTTGAGTACTTTTCCATATCATTATGGCATGACCAGCTGGACTTTTGTTACACAGAAATAATGAATCGAAGCTGTATATTGAAGTGGAATTCAAATTCATTATTATTTTTTACAACCATTCTCAGCAAGGATAAATGTAAAGGGTCCTTGGGATGGATAAAGTTGGGAAACACAGGCAAGCATTTCTGAGCTTAGGAAATTCCCCTGAAACTCAGTAAATTATTAAATTCAGCACTCAGTTAACTTGTACAACGTGTTGGGCTTCACAGGCATCATTTCATTTGAGTCTCAATGATCTTATTAGCCCTATTTTACCAGTGAAAAAGAGAAGGTAACAGAGTTCAAAGTTATATCCTTGGGAAATTGCAGGACTAGATCTCAACAGTCGTCTCTCACTACAGGGTGAAACCTGAAATTTTAAGCTAGAGATTATCCTTGTCACTGAAAGTCAGAGAATCTGGGTGAGGAGAAAGGGAACCTAAGGACAAGCTTGGGAGGAGGTCATGGGCCTGCGGGAGGGGAAGAGCTGAAGAAAGAAAGGAGCAGGACTAGAAAGCTTCCTCTCTGAAGAAGCACGCAGCTGCCGAGAGAGCACAGAGTCCACTCTCCTCTATAAATCTTGCCTTCTCACCTTGACCCAGGTCCCCCAGAATGACAGAGTTCTTGCCAAAGATGGAAATCGTCTATTTCTATCTCCCCAAATTTTCAGATGGGGCCTATTGCAGTCAAATATGGAAACTTTTGGCCATGAGCTGGCTGTTCACTCACAGCCAGAGTGCCACACTGGGGATACTTTGAAAAGTGTTAAAAACGGCAGAGGTGAAACGGAAAGGACAATTAGGGAAAGAAAACTCTCCGGGTACTTGTTCTCTGGAGCCATGGTTGTCATGGAGTCTTTGTTCCTGCTAATCTCATGCTCGATGTTCCTCTGTCCCTTTTGGGTCTATTCCCTTCTTCCCCATAGTCCAATCATGATCGTTTGATTATAACTTTTCTTTTAATGAACTTGGAATCATTAGAGCTGGAGATCCCTGGACCTAGGGATTATCTAGTTCAAGGCATTCAGTTTCCAGGTGAGGACCTGAAGCCAGTGCAGCTAAGGGATTTGCTCAAGATAACATAATCCGCTGGTAAACTGCATGGAAAAAAAAAATTGTCCTTTCTGTTTACAAAGCACTTTGAGACATATGAATACATATATTTTTAAATTGCCTTAACTGAGTCAATCATCATAGCAGCCCCGTGAGGCAGTCAAGATGTCATTTTCTACGCATAAGTGAGGAAATCAAGGCAATAAAGAACCCTCAAAATTAATAGATGACAAGGTCACGAATTATTGTGATTACAACCATGAGCATTGATATCAGCATATTTGAGTTCATATCATCTCTTCCACTTGAGGATTTCATAATCTTTGGCAAATTAACCTCCCAAAGACTCAGAATTGTCCCCTCAGTGTTATTACGGAGCTGACAATAGTAGCTGCTTCATAGAGTAGCTCTTCATGTTTGTGTATATGTGCTTAATCACACAAGATTATTTTTAAAGCAAGATAAATTATATAAACATAAGAAAAGCAATAGAAAAATTAATAAAATCAAAGATAATTTTCGGAGGGATAACAAAGTGACAAAGCTTTAGACAGACTGAGAAAATGAGAGAAGTTAACTCTGACCTTGAGCCTAAATGAACCTATGAGCCATGCCCGTGGGGCCACCCAAGACTGAGAGGTCATGGTGGAGAGGGCTGACAGAGCGTGGGCCACTGGAGAAGGGAATGGCAAACCACTTCAGTATTCTTGCCTTGAGAACCCCGTGAACAGTATGAAAAGGCAAAATGATAGGATATTGAGAGAGGAACTCCTCGGGTCAGTAGGTGCCCAATATGCTGCTGGAGATCAGTGGAGAAATAGCTCCAGAAAGAATGAAGAGATGAAGCCAAAGCAAAAACAACATCTAGTTCTGGATGTGACTTGTGATGGAAGTGAAGTCCAATTCTATAAAGAACAATATTGCATAGGAACCTGGGATGTTAGGTCCAGGAATCAAGGCAAATTAGAAGTGATCAAACAGGAGATGGCGAGAGTGAACAGTGACATTTAGGAATCATTGAACTAAAATGGACCAAAATGGGTGAATTTAACTCAGATGACCATTGTATGTACTACTGTGGCCAAGAATCCCTTAGTAGAAAATGAGTAGCCATCATGGTCAACAAAAGAGTCCAAAATGCATTACTTGGATGCAATCTCAAAAAGGACAGAATAATCTCTGTTCATTTCCAAAGCAAACCATTCAGTATCACAGTAAATCAAGTCTATGCCCCAACCAGTAATGCTGAAGAAGCTGAAGTTGAACGGCTCTATGCAGACATACAAGACCTTCTAGAACTTACACCCCCAAAATATTTTTTTTCATTATAGTGGGCTGGAATTCTAAAGTAGGAAGTCAAGAAACACCTGGAGTAACAGGCAAATTTGGCTTTGGAGTACAGAATGAAGCAGGGCTAATAAACTAACAAGAGTTTTGCCAAGAGAACGCCCTGGTCATAGCAAACACCCTCTTCCAGCAACACAAGAGAAAACTCTACCCATGGACATCACCAGATGGTCGACACTGAAATCAGATTGATTATATTCTATGCAGCCAAAGATGGAGAAGCTCTTTACAGTCAGCAAAAATGAGACTGGGAGCTGACTGTGGCTCAGATCATGAACTCCTAATTGTCAAATTCAGACTTTAATTGAAAAAGTAGCAAAACCCACTAAACCATTCAGGTATGACCTAAATCAAATCCTTTATGACTATACAGTGGAAGTGACAAATAGATTCAAAGGATTAGATCTGAAAGACAGAATGCCTGAAAAACTGTGGATGGAGGTTCATGACATTGTACAGGAGGCAGTGATCAGGACCAACTCTAAGAAAAAGAAATGCAAAAAGGCAAAATGGTTTTCTGAGGAGGCCTTACAAATAGCTGAGAATAGAGGAGATGTGAAAGGCAAAGGAGAAAAGCAAAGATATACCCACTTGACTGCAGAGTTTCAAAGAACAGCAAGGAGAGATAAGAAAGCCTTCCTCAGTGATCAGTGCAGAGAAATGGAGGAAAAAACAGAATGGGAAAGACTAGAGGTCTCTTCAAGAAAATTAGAGATTCCAAGGGAAGATTTCATGCAAAGATGGACACAATTAAGGACATAAATGGTATGGACCTAACAGAACCAGAAGATATTAAGAAGAGGTGACAAGAATACACAGAACTATACAAAAAAGATCTTCATGACCCGGATAATCATGATGGTGTGATCACTCACTTAGAGCCAAACATCCTGGAGTGCAAAGTCAAGTAGGCCTTAGGAATCATCACTATGAACAAAGCTAGTGGAGGTGATGGAATTCCAGCTAAGCTATTTCAAGTCCCAAAAGATGATGCTGTGAAAGTGCTGCACTCAATATGCCAGCAAATCTGGAAAACTCAGCAGTGGCCACAGGACTGGAAAAGGTCAGTTTTCATTCCAATCCCAAAGAAAGGCAATGCCAAAGAATGCTCAAACTACCACACAATTGCACTCAGCTCACACACTAGTAAAGTAATGCTCAAAATTCTCCAAGTCAGGCTTCAACAGTACATGAACCATGAACTTCCAGTTTTTAAAAAGGCAGAGGAACCAGAGACCAAATTGTCAACAGCCATTGGATTATCAAAAAAGCAAGAGAGTTTCCAGAAAAACATCTACTTCTGCTTTATTGACTATGCCAAAGCCTTTGACTGTGTGGCTCACAACAAACTGTGGAAAATTCTTCAAGTGATGGGAATACAAGACCACCTGACCTGCCTCTTGAGAAATCTGTATGCAGGTCAGGAAGCAACAGTTAGAACCAGACATGGAACAGACTGGTTCCAAATAGGAAACGGAGTATGTCAAGGCTGTATGTTGTCACCCTGCTTATTTAACTTATATACAGAACACATCACGAGAAATGCTGGGCTGGATGAAGCACAATCTGGAATTAAGATTGCTGGGAAAAATATCAGAAACGTCAGATATACAGATGATACCACCCTTATGGCAGAATGTGAAGAAGAACTAAAGAGCCTCTTGATGAAAGTGAAAGAGGAGAGTGAAAAAGTTGGCTTAAAGCTCAACATTCAGAAAACTGAGATCATGGCATCTGGTCCCATCACTTCATGGCAAATAGATGGGGAAACAGTGACAGACTTTATTTTTTTGGGCTCCAAAATCACTGCAGATTGTGACTGCAGTCATGAAATCAAAAGACGCTTACTCCTTGGAAGAGAAGTTATGACCAACCTGGACAGTGTATGAAAAAGCAGAGACATTACTTTGTCAACAAAGCTCTGTCTAGTCAAAGCTATGGTTTTTCCAGTAGTCATGTATGGATGTGAGATTTGGACTATAAAGAAAGCTGAGCACCGAAGGATTGATGCTTTTGAACTGTGGTGTTGGAGGAGACTCTCGAGAGTCCCTTGGACTGCAAGGAGATCCAACCAGTCTATCCTAATGGAAATCAGTCCTGAATATTCATTGGAAGAACTGATGCTGAAGCTGAAGCTCCAAATACTTTGGCCACCTAAAGTGAAGAGCTGATATTAGAAAAGTCCCTGACACTGGGAAAAATTGAAGGCGGGAGGAGAAGGGGACGACAGAGGATAAGATGACTGGATGGCCTCACTCACTCAACGGCCATGAGTTTGAGTGCCCTCTGGGAGTTTGTGATGGACGGGGAGGCCTCGTGTGCTGTGGTCCACGGGCTTGCAGAGAGTCAGACACGACTGAGCAACTGAACTGAACTGGAATGATAAATTTGTCAAAACTCACTGAAGTGTAATTATATTTATCTTTTAGAAATGTATGTATTCGGCTCTTCTGGATCTTTGTTGCTGCACTTGGGTTCTTTCTTGTTGCCATGAGTGGGGGCTACTCTCTCACTGTGGGGCATGAACTTCTTGTTGCAGGGAGTAATATGTACTTTATATCACTTTGTTGAAGTCTGGGAAAGTCAACAGTCCATACACACCTTGCTCTTATTTTTAAACAGATCACAAGGACCACAAATTCACATCCTCCTACTGCAGATAAAAATTGGCCAGAGTTAAGAACCATGCCTATCTATTTCCTCTCTTTCACCTTAAGGTTTCCTGGCAAATATCAGCATTAAAGTAACTCTAACCGTTCTACTCCAACCATTATATCACACTATCACACCATACAACCACAAGTTTCTGGGACATAAAATGTTGAACACAGATAAAAGAAAAGAATTTATACCAGTTTTTCATATTTGTTCTTGGTCTACAGTATGAAATATTTAGTAACTTTATTATGTCCATGAATTCTCACACAATTCTCATCACATCAAACATGTTCAGATCTTGAAATAGCAGAAATTATTCGGCAGCATGATCACACTGTCTATGTCCAACAAGGGTGTGCTCAGCTGTGCCTGACTCTGCAGTCCCACGCACCGCAGCCCACCAGGCCCCTCTGCTCATGTGATTTTTCCAGGCAAGTATACTGGAGTGGGTTGCCATTTCCTGCTCTGAGGGATCTTGCATTGGCAGGTGATTCCTTATCACTAGCACCACCTGGGAAGCCTGCCGTCTAGGGTGAATTTTCCAAATTTAATGGGAGAGAGAGAGAGAGATTTCAGTCCTACAATGTCAGAAATCTCTGTTGACTGTGACATAGATTTTTAATATCATCCCCGTGAGAACTCCTCATTGTACACTACAGGCAAGAAATTACCTCATGGAACTCATGAGTAAATGGCACTGAAGGGAGCACATACTTCTCTCCTTTCCTCTGTGTGATTCACGTCACCTCTGCCTTCTGCAGATTACAGTGGTGGAGCCTAGGATGTACTCCCAAACTATTAGGTAACTGTCCCTGTGAGGGACTTACACAAACATAAGCTACGTCATACTGGTCTTTCCAGGAGCCACAATCAGGCCAAAGAAGTGAGGTGAAGTGAAAGTCGCTCAGTCGTGCCCAACTCTTTGTGACCTCGTGGACTATACAGTCCATCGACGTCTCCAGGCCAGGATACTGGAGTGGGTAGCCTTTCCCTTCTACGGGGATCTTCCCAACCCAGGGATCAAACCCAGGTTTCCCGCATTGCAGGTAGACTCTTTACCAGCTGAGCCACCAGGGAAGCCCAATCAGGCCAATAGTACACCTTGTTTCTGCCCAAAGGAATGTTCCCTCTCTGTGTACATTCTCACCAGAAACACAGAACAAACACTGGCCACCACCACGGCTGGATTATGCTGCATCAGAATATCTGGGAGACAAGGTTTACACACTCCTGAGGCCTCTGTCAGCTGTCTCTCCTTCAGGGTCAGAAGCCCGAGACGGAACAGGGCTCCCTCTCAGAAGCTAAAAAGAAGCAAATAAATACTTGTGTACTTGAGAGATGATGAGGCCTCTCTTCATGTAGGCTGAAAGTAATAAGCCCCTAGGATGTAAAAATACTGTGTTTGTGTAGCATGATTCAACTGTTGATCCATTTGGGGATATTATGTGTCAAATCAAGCTTTCTTGGTCCAAAAGCAGCATGACTTTTGCTCTACTTCATTCATAAGAATGTTATTGTGTGAGGTGACTCTGACAGGAAAAATCCATCAGAAATCTCAGAATCTGTGGCCTCAGCAATACCTGCTCTTCTTCTGCAACCTTCTCAAGGCATCTTTGATTTCTTTGTTCCTCAGACTGTATATCAAGGGATTCAACATGGGAATCATCACAGTGTAGAAGAAGGATGCAAATCTGTCAAAGTTGGAGGAACCACCAGAGCTGGAACTCAAATAGACAAACATCCCTGAGGTATAGAAGAGAGTGACTGCTGTCAGGTGGGAGGCACAGGTGCCGAAAGCCTTGGACCTGCCGCTTGCTGTCGTGATCTTCATGATGGAGATGACAATGGAGACATAGGATATCACGATAATGGAAACATTTATTATCCCAAAGATCATTGTTAGGATAACAGTTAAGAGTTGTACAGAGAACGTGTCAGTGCAGGATAGAACTAACAGCTGGGGCAGGTCACAGAAGAAGTGGTTGATGACATNATTGAAACATATACATTACCATATATAAAATAGATAGCCAGTGGGAATTTGCTGGATGGCACAGGGAGCCCAAAACTGGTGCTCTGTGTCAGCTTAGAGGGGGGGGAGGGGAGGGAGGCACGAGGGATGTTTAAGAACAAGGGGACATATGTATACCTGTGGCTGATTCTTGTTGATTATGGCACAAAGCAACACAACGTTGTAAAATAGTTATCCCCCAATTAAAAACAAAATGAAAATTTTAAACTATGCGAATGAAATTGAAGAATGAGAAGTGTTTTAGTGGTTGGAAACTATATCTTTAAAAAAAAAAAGCACAACTTCCCATTATTTTCTTTTAAAAATATGTGAACAGAAATCATTACTGGGTGCAAAAGTGACATGGGCGTATCAGGGCTGAAAGGAAAATAATACAGAGAAGCTAAACTTTTTAAAAGAAAGAAAAAGAGGACGTGGTACACATATACAATCAAATATTGCCCAGCCATTAAAAAGAATGAAATGATGCCATTTGTAGCAACATGGATAGACCTAGAGAGTATCACCTGAAATAAGTCAGAAAGAGAAAGACAGATATCATATGATACCAGTTATTTGTGGAATCTAAAAAAGTGATACAAACGAACTTCTCTACAAAAGTGGAATAGACTCAGATATAGAAAACCAACAGGGGCATCGCAGGGTAAAGGGCGGACATAAATTAGGAGTTTAGGATTAACGTCTATACAGCACTATATATAATATAGATAAATAACAAGAGCTTACTGTACAGCACAGGGAAATATATCCAATATATAGTAATAATCTAATGAAAAGAATCTGAAAATGAATATGTATATGTTTACATGAACAGCTGAACCACCCTGCTGTATACCTGACACAATATTGTAAACTATTGTGCAAACTAACACAATACTGTAAATCAACTATATTTCAGTTTTTTAAAAGAATTAGCAAAATTAATAATATGATTTTATATAATCTTGGGATGAAAAAGAAATTTCTGAAGCAGAACAATGAACCAGAAACTATAAGAGAAAAACTATTAACAATCTGAAAGTTGATTATGACTGAAAATTCCACTTACCTAAAATAATTTTTAAATACACTTGATGAAATGGCAAATATAATCACAAAATATTTTTAAGAGGCAAGGTGATAAAGCCTGNAAAACTATTAACAATCTGAAAGTTGATTATGACTGAAAATTCCACTTACCTAAAATAATTTTTAAATACACTTGATGAAATGGCAAATATAATCACAAAATATTTTTAAGAGGCAAGGTGATAAAGCCTGTAACATAAAAAGCGTAAGCCAATAAGGGGTGGGCATACATATGTATCAAAAGCTTTTTCAAATCTGATCTACTAAGGACAGGGTCACTTGGGAGTCTGTGCAGGTTAAGAAAGCCAAGAATGTCACCGGATTAAGAACGACGTCAGAAGGTTCTAAGGAGGCAGTGAAACAAGCACTCCGTCTGTTTGGTGGAGAAGGAAACGGCAACCCACCCAGGATTCCCGTCTGGAGAATCCACGGAGGGAGGAGCCCCGTGGGCTCTAGTCCATGGAGGTCTTAGCGTCGGGCACGACTGAGGGAGTAACACGCACATGTGCTCGGAGAGGGGCACCTCTGACCTCTGTGCCGCCCGCTCTAGCACCCTCAGGTCCCAGGACCTCCAAAGGCGGCAGTGGGAAAGTAGTGCAGTGTGATTCAAAGGCCATGCAATTATGCCTGAGTAGTTCTGAGATATTACTATGGAGTAACTAGCTTGGCTTTCCTGTACAGAAATTAATGATTCAAAGCTGCATATTGAAATGCATATCAAATCAACTATTATTATATGAAAACATCCTCAAGAGAACAATTTAGAAGTGCTCTTGACAAGAGTCAGACGTGTTTAGACCACAGTTAATTCCCATTAAGCTCAGTAAATGATTATTTTTGATTCAACACAATTCACTTTTACAAGGTAGTAAGTTTAATAGACATTATCTCATTTTATTTAGATGATTTTTTACCCTCATTTTCTAGGTGGAAAACAAAATCAGAAGGTAACAAAGTTCAAGATCCCATCCTTAAGAAAGTGCAGAACTGGAACTCAACATCCATCCGCCACCCCAGAGCAATGCCTGATGCTGACACTACAGATTAATCTTTTCACTGAAGATTAGAGAACTGGTATAAAGGAGAAAGAAAACTTGAGGAAGAGCCATAAGTGGAAGGTCTGGACTTGAGAGAGGGGAAAGAGTAGAAAGATGGGAGCTGCTGAGGGCTATAAACGTTCTTCTGCAAAGGTCCCACTGGATGGTTCCCACGGCTATAGAGACATCACACAGTCTACTAGTCTCTCTAAATTTTGCCCTCTCACCTTGACCCAGACACCCAGAAAGACAGAGTTCTTACCAAAGCATAAAATTTTGTACTTCTTTTCCAAAGGAATTCTCCAGGTGGGTCCTATTGCTGTCTGAGATGGGAACTTTTAAACCATTATACACTCACAGCCAGAGAGAGGCCCACATTGAATATCCTCTTAAATGTGTTTCTAAGGACAGAGTTAGGTGGGAGGGAAGATGATCAGGGGTCAAAATCTCCAAGTACTTGCTCTCTGGAGTCATGGTTGTCATGGAGTTTTTGTCCCTGCTAATTTCATGCCCTTGGTTACCATGTCCCTCCTGAGTCAGGTCTCACTCTCCCTTGGGCCTGACATGATCTCATCATTATAGCTTTTCTTCTCATGAAATTGGAGTCCTATGAGCAAATGGCAGTCCACTCCAGTATTCTTGCCTGAAGAATCCCATGGACGGAGAAGCCTAGTAGGTTACAGTCCATGGGGTGGCAAAGAGTTGGACACGACTGTGTGACTTCACCTCATCTTCACCTCACCTCCACCTCATCTCATGAGCTGAAATGGACATGGCGATCCTCTAGTCCTATACCTATGATTTCCAACTGAGGATCTGAATATATGGAGCTAGAATTTTGCCCAAGAGGGCACAGTTAGCTGGAAAAATACTTTGAACACAAATACATATATATGAAAACCTTCCTGTTTGCAAAGCAATTTCCTTTTATAGATATACACATACCTATATACATGATAAGTCACTTCAGTTGTGTCCTATTCTTTGCGACCCAGTGGACAGTAGCCCACCAAGCTCCTCTGTCTGTGGGGTCCTCCAGGCAAGAATGCTGGAGTGGGTGGCCATGCCCTCCTCCCGGGGACCTTCCTGACCCGGGGGTCGGCCTGTGTTACTCAAGTCTCCTGCAGGCGGTTTCTTTACCACTAGCGTTACCGGGGAAGCCCATATACATACGTACATTTTCTCCAACACCTAACCTCACTCAGTCAACACCTTGAGAGATGGGCATGGTGCCAGGGTCCAGCCCCAGTGGATCCAGGGTGATTCAAAGGTGGGGACGGAATAGGTGTCCTGGAAAAATACATATTTAGTTACAGATATAGAGGGAGATTAGAAACGGATAGTGTAGTAGGAAAATTAGTGGAGAGAAAGAGGCTGAATAACTTGATTCACATGGAATAGCATCCATGCTCCAGATGGGAATTCAGCCAGAAAAACGGGGAGAAAGAATGAACGACATGGGGGAGTCAGTCTTTCCAGGAACTGATCCCATTTCTTTATTTTTCCGATTTTCTTATATACCTTTTGTTACATATAGGGATGAACACAGAGTCACGCAGGGATCAGCAGTCCTGACCTTTATCAAAATCAGGTACTTTACATAAAAAAAGGTCTTAGGGGTTTTACATCATCTTTAAGCCATTTCTGCCTGCTGACATTTACAACCCTTTCTTTCTGATAACCAAAAAACTTATTTTTTCCAAGCATGTTTTTTTCTTAAACCAGGCACCACCCTCCAAATAAAGTTGCATTCCTATAGGGTGAGGGTGTAGTGAGTTACAGTCAAGAAAGGAATTTATTCAACCCAAGGTTAACATGATTAATCTTAAAGGGTAATACTTATTTCTCCTATATGCTTAAAGGTTAATATGTATTTCTCCCATATGCTAGTTATATTTATTATAAGCACAGGGAATATGGAGATTTAGCAGCAAACATCAGTCCAACAAGTGAAAATCCTTTCACCAATGTTCCTCTTAAGATCTACTTAGTCTTAAGATAGTGATAAAGTTACATTTTTACATAGCAAGGACACAGTGATTTATTACAAAGTACAGTGATATAAAACAAAAGAGAAAATTCATTAACTCAAAAAGTCTAGTATTGCTAACATTAAAAACTACTATATTTCCTTTTCTATATTCCAAATACATTGATTAATGTATTCCCAGGTGTCTAAGGATATGGAGGCCTGGCAGATATCATTGACTCAATAATGAGATAAGCCCTATGCTAATTAAGACTCTCAGAATACTCCAAAACTCTCTGTGCTGTTTATTGTTGAGAGGTTGTCACACAGCTAGTCTGTCAGCAGAGAGGTTTGACCTGAGACACCCTTGTGCCACCCAGGGCAGGGAATTAGCAGCAATTATTGATACAACAAATGAAAAGCCCTTTACCAATCTAATTCCTAACCAACCCACTACACTAATAATTTCTAACTTTCCAAAATAATTTGCCTTTAGTAAGTCAAAAGCATCTCGTGTCTCTCATGGTTGGAGGGCTGTTGTGGCCGGAGGAACCTATACAGGTAGGCTAGATAACCTTCAGAGGAGTCCCGTAAGTTGAAACACTCTAGTCACGCCCAGAAATTTTTATTAACTGGACCTGCAAGTTAACTCCTTCTCCAAGAGAAATGGTTACGGGGGAGAGCCCCCCATAAAGTCAAAGGTGTAGGTGAGAGCACAAGACAGACTCTGGTTTTGGGGTTAGATGCTCAGGAGCAGGGGATTTCCTGAGTCTTGATCATGTCTTTACGTATGCCAAAGCTTCCTTCCTCATGGCCTTTGCCAAGGGCGGAGTTCCTCACGCTGGCCCCTGGCAGCATGGCATTACTTCCTATGCCTAAGTGAGAAATTTAAGCAAAAAGAAACACAATGAAACCTATTCATGATGGGGCCATAAATTATCATGCTTACAGCCACAGGCATTGTTGTTGCCAAACTGAGTTGAATTTTAGCTCTTTTTCTTGATGAGCGTGTGACCTCCAGCAAGCTAACCTAGCTGAGATTTAGCAGTGTCACCTGTAATACAGGACTGATAGTAGACTCAGGTTAGATACGCTAATAGAGTATTTAGAGTGTGCAGTGTGCAGCCTGCCTTCTGTTAATAGCAGGTGTAACGGGGACTTCCCTGGGGTCCAGTGGTGAAGAATCGAGCTCCCAGTGCATGGTGCATGGGTTCCATCCCTGCTTGTGGAACCTAGATCCTGCCTGCTGCACGACGCAGCTCCCCCAACCCCTGCAAATAGCAGGTGTAACTAACATGTTCTAAATTGGAGTTCTTTCCAAAATATGCTGAATTACTAATCATTCACTAAAAATATCTACTTAAGACGATTCTCACAAAGTTTTGGGGTTTCTTGCATGTTTGTTTGTTTTAAATGGAGCTCATCTATCCTGTCATTCCTGGGGATATAGAGATATTTTAGGAAGGCCCTATTCTCAGTTTCATCTTCTTCAACTAATCTTACTTCTAGGGAGAAAGAGATGGTGGGTAATGAGTTAATTATGTGATTTAACTCTTGATAAGAGAGACTCAGGCTCCCTGGGTCAGGGATGGTAAAGCTCAGATGGTAAAGAATGTGTTCGATCCCTAGGTCAGGAAGATCCTCTTGAGGAGGGCATGGCAAGCCACTCCAGTATTCTTGCCTGGAGAATCCCATGGACAGAGGAGCCTGGCGGGCCACAGTCCCTGGGGTCGCAAAGAGTCGGACACGACTGAGCAAGTGACACTACCACTCCTCACTGACGCTCTGCCTTCCCTGAGAGCTCAGTCGGTAAAGAATCCATCTGGAATGCAGGAGACCCTAGTTCGATTCCTGGGTTGGGAAGATATGCTGGAGAAGGGATAGGCCACTCACTCCTGGATTCTTGGGCTTCCCTGGTAGCTCAGCTGATAAAGAATCTGTTCACAGTGTGGGAGACTCAAGCTTGATCCCTGGGTTGGAAAGATCCCCTGGAGACGGGAATGGCCACCCACTCCAGTACTCTGGCCTGGAGAATTCCATAGACTGTTTAGTCCACGGGGTGGCAAAAGTCAGACACACTGAGTCACTTTCACTTTCAATTTGGTAGTAGTTATATACCCTTGTGATAAAAACCAATGATTTAACCATTTAGACTGAACAGACTGTTAAGACAGATTTAAAAACAAGGCAATCTTGATTCCAGCTTGTGTTTCATCCAGTATGGCATTTCATGTGATGTACTCTGCATATAAATTAAATAAGCAGGGTGACAATATACAGCCTTGACGTACTCCTGCCTCAATTTTGAACCAGTCTGTTGTTTCAAGCCTGGTTCTAACTGTTGCTTATTGACATGCATACAGGTTTCTCAGGAGACAAGTAAGGTGGTCTGGTATTCCACCTCTTTAAGAATTTTCCACAGGTTGTTATGACCCACACAGTCAAAGCCTTTAGTGCAGTCAATGAAGCAGAGTAGATGTTTTTCTGGAATTCCCTTGCTTTTTCTGTGATTCAATGGATGTTTGCAATTTGATGTCTGGTTCTTCTGCCCTTTCTAAATCCAGCTTGTACATCTGGAAATTCTAGGTTCACACACTATTGAATCCTAGCTTGAAGGATTTTGAGCATGACCTTGCTAGCATGGGAAATGAGTGCAATTGTGCAGTAGTTTGAACATTCTTTGGCATTGCCCTTCTTTGGGATTGGAATGAAAACTGACCTTTTCCAGTCCTGTGGCCACTACTGAGTTTTCCATATTTGCTGGCATTTTGAAAAATGCAAATCAAATCTACAATGAGATATCACCTCACACTACTCAGAATGGCCATCATCCAAAAGCTTACAAACAATAAATGCTGGAGAGGGTGTGGAGAGAAGGAATGTTCTTGCACTGTTGGTGGAAATGTAAATTGATGCAGTCACTTTGGAAGATCTCTTTATTTACACAGTCATTCATTGCTATAAATTTCCCTCTTAAGACTGATTTGCTACATTTCATAAATTATATGTTATATTTCTACTTCCTTTGTCTCAAGACATTTTTAAAAAATATTCATTTATTTATGAATTTGGCTGCACCGGGTCTTATTTGAAGCATGTGACATCTTTCGTTTCACTGCACGGACTCTGTAGCTGTGCAGTATCGGCTCAGTCATTGGAGTGTGCAAGCTTAGTTGTTCTGCGGCATGTGGGATCTTAGGTCCTTAATCAGGGATCAGACTCATGTCCCCTGCATTACAAGGCAGATTCTTAACCGCTGGACCACCAGGGGTGTCCCACATGTTTTTACATTTTGAATTTGATTTCTTCCAGGACCCATGATGTTCAGTATCATGTTGTTTAACCTCCTCATATTTGCAAATTTTCCAGTATTCTTTTTGTATTTAATTTCCAATTTACACATTTGNCTTAGTCTTAAGATAGCGATAAAGTTACATTTTTACATAGCAAGGACACAGTGATTTATAACAAAGTACAGTGATCTATAACAAAAGAGAAAATTCATTAACTCAAAAAGTCTAGTATTGCTAACATTAAAAACTACTATATTTCCTTTTCTATATTCCAAATACATTGATTAATGTATTCCCAGGTGTCTAAGGATATGGAGGCCTGGCAGATATCATTGACTCAATAATGAGATAAGCCCTATGCTAATTAAGACTCTCAGAATACTCCAAAACTCTCTGTGCTGTTTATTGTTGAGAGGTTGTCACACAGCTAGTCTGTCAGCAGAGAGGTTTGACCTGAGACACCCTTGTGCCACCCAGGGCAGGGAATTAGCAGCAATTATTGATACAACAAATGAAAAGCCCTTTACCAATCTAATTCCTAACCAACCCACTACACTAATAATTTCTAACTTTCCAAAATAATTTGCCTTTAGTAAGTCAAAAGCATCTCGTGTCTCTCATGGTTGGAGGGCTGTTGTGGCCGGAGGAACCTATACAGGCAGGCTAGATAACCTTCAGAGGAGTCCCGTAAGTTGAAACACTCTAGTCACGCCCAGAAATTTTTATTAACTGGACCTGCAAGTTAACTCCTTCTCCAAGAGAAATGGTTACGGGGGAGAGCCCCCCATAAAGTCAAAGGTGTAGGTGAGAGCACAAGACAGACTCTGGTTTTGGGGTTAGATGCTCAGGAGCAGGGGATTTCCTGAGTCTTGATCATGTCTTTACGTATGCCAAAGCTTCCTTCCTCATGGCCTTTGCCAAGGGCGGAGTTCCTCACGCTGGCCCCTGGCAGCATGGCATTACTTCCTATGCCTAAGTGAGAAATTTAAGCAAAAAGAAACACAATGAAACCTATTCATGATGGGGCCATAAATTATCATGCTTACAGCCACAGGCATTGTTGTTGCCAAACTGAGTTGAATTTTAGCTCTTTTTCTTGATGAGCGTGTGACCTCCAGCAAGCTAACCTAGCTGAGATTTAGCAGTGTCACCTGTAATACAGGACTGATAGTAGACTCAGGTTAGATACGCTAATAGAGTATTTAGAGTGTGCAGTGTGCAGCCTGCCTTCTGTTAATAGCAGGTGTAACGGGGACTTCCCTGGGGTCCAGTGGTGAAGAATCGAGCTCCCAGTGCATGGTGCATGGGTTCCATCCCTGCTTGTGGAACCTAGATCCTGCCTGCTGCACGACGCAGCTCCCCCAACCCCTGCAAATAGCAGGTGTAACTAACATGTTCTAAATTGGAGTTCTTTCCAAAATATGCTGAATTACTAATCATTCACTAAAAATATCTACTTAAGACGATTCTCACAAAGTTTTGGGGTTTCTTGCATGTTTGTTTGTTTTAAATGGAGCTCATCTATCCTGTCATTCCTGGGGATATAGAGATATTTTAGGAAGGCCCTATTCTCAGTTTCATCTTCTTCAACTAATCTTACTTCTAGGGAGAAAGAGATGGTGGGTAATGAGTTAATTATGTGATTTAACTCTTGATAAGAGAGACTCAGGCTCCCTGGGTCAGGGATGGTAAAGCTCAGATGGTAAAGAATGTGTTCGATCCCTAGGTCAGGAAGATCCTCTTGAGGAGGGCATGGCAAGCCACTCCAGTATTCTTGCCTGGAGAATCCCATGGACAGAGGAGCCTGGCGGGCCACAGTCCCTGGGGTCGCAAAGAGTCGGACACGACTGAGCAAGTGACACTACCACTCCTCACTGACGCTCTGCCTTCCCTGAGAGCTCAGTCGGTAAAGAATCCATCTGGAATGCAGGAGACCCTAGTTCGATTCCTGGGTTGGGAAGATATGCTGGAGAAGGGATAGGCCACTCACTCCTGGATTCTTGGGCTTCCCTGGTAGCTCAGCTGATAAAGAATCTGTTCACAGTGTGGGAGACTCAAGCTTGATCCCTGGGTTGGAAAGATCCCCTGGAGACGGGAATGGCCACCCACTCCAGTACTCTGGCCTGGAGAATTCCATAGACTGTTTAGTCCACGGGGTGGCAAAAGTCAGACACACTGAGTCACTTTCACTTTCAATTTGGTAGTAGTTATATACCCTTGTGATAAAAACCAATGATTTAACCATTTAGACTGAACAGACTGTTAAGACAGATTTAAAAACAAGGCAATCTTGATTCCAGCTTGTGTTTCATCCAGTATGGCATTTCATGTGATGTACTCTGCATATAAATTAAATAAGCAGGGTGACAATATACAGCCTTGACGTACTCCTGCCTCAATTTTGAACCAGTCTGTTGTTTCAAGCCTGGTTCTAACTGTTGCTTATTGACATGCATACAGGTTTCTCAGGAGACAAGTAAGGTGGTCTGGTATTCCACCTCTTTAAGAATTTTCCACAGGTTGTTATGACCCACACAGTCAAAGCCTTTAGTGCAGTCAATGAAGCAGAGTAGATGTTTTTCTGGAATTCCCTTGCTTTTTCTGTGATTCAATGGATGTTTGCAATTTGATGTCTGGTTCTTCTGCCCTTTCTAAATCCAGCTTGTACATCTGGAAATTCTAGGTTCACACACTATTGAATCCTAGCTTGAAGGATTTTGAGCATGACCTTGCTAGCATGGGAAATGAGTGCAATTGTGCAGTAGTTTGAACATTCTTTGGCATTGCCCTTCTTTGGGATTGGAATGAAAACTGACCTTTTCCAGTCCTGTGGCCACTACTGAGTTTTCCATATTTGCTGGCATTTTGAAAAATGCAAATCAAATCTACAATGAGATATCACCTCACACTACTCAGAATGGCCATCATCCAAAAGCTTACAAACAATAAATGCTGGAGAGGGTGTGGAGAGAAGGAATGTTCTTGCACTGTTGGTGGAAATGTAAATTGATGCAGTCACTTTGGAAGATCTCTTTATTTACACAGTCATTCATTGCTATAAATTTCCCTCTTAAGACTGATTTGCTACATTTCATAAATTATATGTTATATTTCTACTTCCTTTGTCTCAAGACATTTTTAAAAAATATTCATTTATTTATGAATTTGGCTGCACCGGGTCTTATTTGAAGCATGTGGCATCTTTCGTTTCACTGCACGGACTCTGTAGCTGTGCAGTATCGGCTCAGTCATTGGAGTGTGCAAGCTTAGTTGTTCTGCGGCATGTGGGATCTTAGGTCCTTAATCAGGGATCAGACTCATGTCCCCTGCATTACAAGGCAGATTCTTAACCGCTGGACCACCAGGGGTGTCCCACATGTTTTTACATTTTGAATTTGATTTCTTCCAGGACCCATGATGTTCAGTATCATGTTGTTTAACCTCCTCATATTTGCAAATTTTCCAGTATTCTTTTTGTATTTAATTTCCAATTTACACATTTGTGTCTGGAAAAGATGTTTGATATCATTTCAATCTTATATTTCTTGAGACTTGTTTTGTGGCCTCACATATGCTCTGTCTCAGAGGATGATTTACATGCATTTGTAAAGAGAGTGTGTTTTCCTTCCTCGGTGCGTATGTTCTGTGTCCCTTAAACATCTCTGTTTTAATGTGTGGCTTAATCCCAATGCTTCATTACTGACATTTTGTCTGGAAGATCTATCCATTGTTAAAAGTGGGATATTGAATTTCCTTACTATTATTGTAATGCTATCTGCTTCTTCCTTCAAGTCTGTTAATATTTATCTGTATATTTACATGTTCTATACTGAGTTTATATATATTTACAAATGCTATACGTCTTGTGGGACGGATCCCTTTATCATTGTATAATGACTTTCTTTGCCTCTTATAATACTTTTTGTCTTAAAGTCTAATTTTTCTGAGATAAGTGTAGCTTAACCCTGCTCTATTTTGGTTTTTACTTACGTGGAATTCCTTTCACCATCCCTTTACTTTCAATCTATTTCAATTTCTTTCAGTTCTAAAAGCTGTAGTGAGTCTCTTGTAGGTATATATAGCTGAGCTCAACTTTTATATCTTTCACAACTCATTGTGTTTGATTGGATAATTTAGTATTTACATTTAAATTAGTATTGACAGATGTGAACTCACTATTGCCATTTTGTTTATTTTCCCAAGTGTTTTGTAATTCCTTTCTTTTTCTTCTGCTTCCTTTATAATTTGCTGATTTTGTGTAGTGGTATGCTTAGATTCATTTCTCTTTATCTTTTGTGGATTTATTATTGATTGGCTTTGTATTACCCATGAGGATTACATTAAAGAACTTATCCTAAAACAGTCTGTTTTAACATGAAAACAACTTAATATTCAAATGCATGCAAAAATAATTTTTACCTTGCTCTCTCACATTTTACTTTTCTGATGTAATAATTGACATTTTATCTTGTATATCCATTAACAGATTTTTGGAGTATTAGCTAGCTATGTTTACCGCTTCTGAGTTTTAATCTTCACACCAGATTTATAAGTGACATACCAACATGGCTGCTCTAGCATATTCAGAACTCAACATTATTGACTCCTACCAGAAAGATTTATATTTTTACATGTTTTGCATTGCTAATTAGTGACCTTATGTTTCTACCTGAAAAAGTCCCTTTAACATTTGTTGTAAAGTCAACCTAGTGTAAAATCATCAGATTCGTTTTCCTAGAAAACTAGCTATCATTCTTTCAATCCTGAAGGACAACTTACCCAGACAGACCACTGTTGGTTGGGAAGTTTTGCTCTCAGCACTTTGAGTATAGAGTGCCACTGCCTCTGGGCTGAAACATGCTAGTGAAACAGCTACTGATAGCCCTAAGAAAGCTCTCTTGTATGTAACAAGTTGCTTTTCTCTTGCAGCTTTTAAGATTATCTCCTTGTCTTTACCTTCTGACATTTTATTTGTGATATGCTCAGTTTGGTTCTCTTTGCATTCAAATCACTAATCATCAGGGAAATGTAAATTAAAGCCACATTGATACATCACTTCACACCTGTTAGAATGGCAATCATTAAGAAAAGGGAGAGCACAGGTGTTGGTAAGGATGTGGCGATAAGAGAATGCTTGTACACTGTGGGGGGGATACAAAATGGGCTCAGCTGCTACAGAAAACATTATGGAGATTCCTCAGAAATTAAGAGTAGATCTACCATATGGTCCAGCAATGCCACTTATGGGAATATATCCAAGGGAAATAAAAATAGGATATCAAAAAGATATGTGCTCCCATATTTATTGCCACATAAATCACAAAGCCAAAATATGGAGACAAGCTGTGTCCATCAACAGACGATTCGATGATGAAGACAGTTCAGTCACTCAGTCGTGTCTGACTCATTGCGACCCCATGAATCGCAGCACGCCAGGCCTCCCTTCCATCACCAACTCCTGGAGTTCACTGAGACTCACGTCCATCGAGTCAGTGATGCCATCTAGCCATCTCATCCTCTGTCATCCCCTTCTCCTCCTGATCTCAATCCCTCCCAGCATCAGAGTCCTTTCCAATGAGTCACCTCTTACCATGAGGTAGCCAAAGTACTGGAGTTTCAACTTCAGCATTATTTCTTCCAAAGAAATGCCAGGGCTGATCTTCTTCAGNACGTGAGTCTGAGTGAACTCCGGGAGATGGTGATGGACAGGGAGGCCTGGCATGCTACGATTCATGGGATCACCAAGAGTCGGACATGACTGAGCAACTGAACTGAACTGAACTGGCATATTGAGTGCAGCACTTTCACACCATAATCTTTTAGAATTTTAAATAGCTCAGATATTATTCCATCACCTTCTCTAGCTTTGTTCGTAGCGATGCTTCCTAAGGCCCACTTGACTTCATATTCCAAGATTTCTGGCTCTAGATGAGTGACGACATCATCGTGCTTAACTGGTCATTAAGAGCATTTCTGTACAGTTCTTCTGTATCTTCTTGTCACCTCTTGTTAATCTTTTCTTCTTCTGTTAGGTCCATACCATTTCTGTCCTTTATTGTGCCCATCTTTGCATGAAATGTACGCTTGGCATCTCTAATCTTCTTGAAGAGAGTGCTAGTCTTTCCTTTCTATCGTTTTCCTCTATTTCTTTGCACTGTTCACTTAAGAAGGCTTTCTTATCTCTCCTTGCTCTTCTCTGAAACTCTGCATCCACTTGGGTGTACCTTTCCTTTTCTACTTTGTCTTTCACTTCTCTTGTTTTCTCTGCTACCTGTAAGGCCTCCTCAGAAAACCATTTTGCCTTCCTGCATTTCTTTTTTTCTGGGGGCGTGGCGGTGGTGGTGCAGGGGGGAGATGGTTTTGGTCACTGCTTCCTGTACAATGTTATGAACCTCTGTCCATAGTTTTTCAGGCACTCTTGCTACCAGATCTAATCCCTTGAATCCATTTGTCACCTCCACTGTATAGCTATAAGGGAACTGATTTAGGTCATACCTGAATGGCCTTGTGGTTCTCCCTACTTTCTTCAGTTTAAGCCTGAATTTTGCAATAAAGTGCTGATGATATGAGCCAGAGTCAGCTCCCAGTCTTCTTTTTGCTGACTGTATGGAGTTTTCTCCATCTTTGGCTGCAAAGAATATAGTCCATCTGATTTTGGTATTGACCATCTGTTGATGTCTACGAGTAGAGTCATCTGTTGCATTGTTGGAAGAGGATGTTTGCTATTACCAGTATGTTTTCTTGGCAAAACTCTGTTAGCCTTTGCCCTGCTTCATTTTGTACTCCAAGGCCAAACTTGTCTGTTACTCCAGGTATCTCTTGACTTCCTACATTGAAATTCCAATTCCTTATGATGAAAAGGACATCTTTTGGTGTTAGTTCTAGAAGGTCTTATAGTTCTTCAGAGAACCATTCCAATTCACCTTCTTCAGCAGTAGTGGTTGGGGCATAGACTTGGATTACTGTGATGTTGAATGATTTGCTTGGAAAGGAACCAACATCATTTTGTCGTTTTTGAGATTGCACCCAAGTGCTGCATTTCAGGTTCTTTTGTCTATTATGAGGGCTACCCCTTTTTTTCTAAGGGATTCTTGCCTGCAGTGGTGGATATAATGGTCATCTGAATTAAATTTGCCCCTGACCATCCAGTTTAGTTCACTGATTCCTGAAATGTCGATGTTCACTCTTGCTGTCTTTTGCTTGACCGCATCCAATTTACCCTGATTCATGGACCTCACACTCCCGGTTCCTGTGCAATACTGTTCTCTGTAGCATGGAGTTTACTTTCACACGCAGACACAGCCACAGCTGGGAGTTGTTTGCACTTTGGCCCAGCCTCTTCATTCTTTCTGGAACTGCTTCTCTGCTGTCTCCAGCAGCACGTTGAGCACCCACCGACCTGGAGAGCTCATCTTGGGGTGTCCTGTCTTGTCTTACCATGTTGTTCATGGGATTCTCAAAGCAAGAATACCAAAGGGGTTTGCCGTTCCCTTCTCCAGTGACCCACGTTTTGTCAGAACTCCCACCGTGACCTGTCCATCCTGGGTGGCCCTGCGCGGCATGGCTCATAGCTTCACTGAGTTGCACAAGGCTGTGGTCCATGTGACAGTTTTGGTTAGCTTTCTCTGCTTGTGGTTTTCGTCCTGCAGGCTGTGGGATCATAGTTCTTGCTTCTTCTGTCTGCCCTCTGGTGGATGAGGATAAGAGACTTATGCAAACTTCCTGATGGGCTGTGAGGGAAACTAGGTCTTGCTCTGGTGGGCAGGGCCGTACTCTGTAAGACTTGAATCGAATTGCCTGCAGACGGCTGGGTCTGGGTGCCCTCTCTGTCAGCTGTTCAGCCTGAGGCAGCCCAGCCCTTGAGTCTGCAGGATGTCTGGTATGGCTAATGGAGACCTCCTCAAGAAGACTTATGCCAACATGCCCGCCTCCCAGGACTGTGGCTGCCGGCACCTCTGTCCCCAGAGCAGGACCCTGCCGGCCACCCTCCACAGGAGACCCCCAACACTCACAGGCAGGTCTGGCTCAGTCTCGTCCGGGGATCACGAGGGTCCTGGTGCACACAAGTTTTGTTTGTGCCTCCAAGAGTCTCTGCTTCCCTCAGTAAATGTGGAAGTCTTGCAATCAAACTTTGCAGTTTTGCTATGCTACAAATTGCCTTCCCTTGTGATAAAAGAGGAAATTAATAATAGCAAACAAAAAGAAAATTTAGAAAAAAGTAATTAGAAAGGACTTGAAATTTCAGTTATTTAGAAGTCATATAAACACTAATATTTCATTATTCTTATAGAAATGAGCATATGTCAAAAGAATAAATAGAAGTTTAAGAATAAATTCAAATATGGATAAGAATTTAATATATGACAAAGTTAGTAGTTTTAAATTGATAGAAAAGTCCTTCCTGAGTGTTCTATCCACCCTGGCTTATTGTAAGTAAAAAGCACTAGGAAATGAATAGACACATTTTTGTATAATCTTGGAATGAAAAACAAATTTCTGAAATATAACAACAAACCAGAAACTTTAAGAGAAAAAATATGATATAACAATTTGAAACTTGTTTATGGTTGAAAAACCCACTTATATAATTTTGAAATACACAATGAAATGGGAAACATAGTCCAAAAATATACAGAAGGACAACATGGTAACATCTTTAATGTGAATACAAAGAGTATGTGACTAAGAGATGGGCGCCCATACATAGTGCTGATGAGTACACAAAATAATTCTATCATTTCCGGAAGAAAAAAATCATATAACTGCTCTCTCTCTTACACACATGCACACATGTGTTCCAATTACAAATGCCGAAAGTAATGAGTGATATCATTTTGATTTTCTTCATTATACTTATCTGTTGGTTTTCAATTTTCCACAGCTCATATTTATAAGAACAACTTATTAAGATATGCAGATCTCTAATCCTTAATTGTTAGGACAGAGAGAGGAAGAGGGAAAATGACAGACAGAGAATTACAATA
>SJYW01019609.1:28599-48674 GCA_006410735.1 Raphicerus campestris | reverse complement strand
GACTTTCAGCCTTTCCTTTTGTTAACACCTCCTGGCTGTGTGACCCCTGCCAAGTTCCCAGCATTTCTGTGCCTCAGCTGCCTCATTTATAATGGGATTAATAATCCTTATCGCCGCACAAGGCTGCTGCAGAGACTGAATGACATAAAGAGCTTATGAAAGCCTTGTCCCAGTGTAATCTACTAAGGACATGGCCATTTGGGAGAGTGGAACAAGGCACAAAATCAGGGAAGAAAAGCAAGAAGGAAGAAGATGAAGGAAGTTGCTGGAGGAAGAACAAGGTTAAAAGGGATAGTTATGTCCACCCTCCCCGTGCTTGGAAGGGGGGCCTCTCTGATATCTATGTCACCTACCCTAGAGTCTCCAGTCCGCCAGGGTCTCCAAGGAAGATGCTGGAGATCTACTTGACATATTTCAAAAGACCAGAGGAATCAGAAAGAGAAAAACAAATATCGCATAGTAACACATATGTATGGAATCTAGAAAGATGGCACTGATGAATTGGCAGCGCAGCAATGGAGATGCAGGCATAGAGGACACTCGTGGACGCGGGCGAGAGGGGAAGGAAGGGGGGTGAGGTGGATGGAGGGGTGAGGTGGATGGAGAGAGTGGCACGAAGCATAGATACCACCGCATGTAAAAGAGCCCGGGGGGATTCGCGGCATGAACCAGGGAACTCGAATCGAGGATCTGTAATGACCTGGTGGGCAGGGAGGGGGGGGGGGTTCACACACGTATACCTATGGCTAATTCATGTTGATGTATGGCAGAAACCAAAGCAACACTGTAAAGCAATTATCCTTAATTTAAAATAAATAATTTTTTTAAAGACCAGTGGAATTGTACACGAGTATTTATTCTAATCATTGTTAGTAACCAACTTGGCTTTAGTCTTCAGAAATTATGACTCAAAACTATATATGGAAGTGGAAATCCAATTGTTAATAAAAGCAGATCCTCACGGGAATAAACTAAATTAAAAGAGTCTTTGTGAAGAAGAAAAGAAAGAAAGATGGTAAACATAGACAAGCACATTTGCTCATTCCTTATTCCCCTGAAATTCAGGAAAATATTACCATAATTCAGCATTCATTTAACTTTGCAGTTCATTCCAGTCGCTCGGTCGTGTCTGACTCTTTGCGACTCCAGGGTTCCCTGTCCTTCACCAACTCCCGGAGCATTTAATTTTTACAGTATGTTAAACTTTACAGACATGTCATTTGATTCTAAATGATAATTTACCCCAATTTTACAGGCGAAAAACCAGAAGACAACAGAGTTCAAGACAGTATCCTTAAAAAACTGCAGGACTAGAGTTCAACATTCATCCCTCACTGCAGAGTAACACCTGAAATTTTAGTTTACAGATTACAAACCGTGCTCCACAAAAGTCCAACTGGAAGAACCACATGGCCATAGAGACAACACAGAATCCATTGTTCTTATAAATCATGCCCTCTCACCTTGATACAGTATCCAGGAAGACAGAGTGCTTGAGAAAAGTTGAAACTGTTTTTCTTTTGCCAAGAAATTTTCCTATTGCACTTCAGGACAGGAAATTTGGGCCATGGAATTGCCTGTCCACTGGCAGTCAGAGAGATGGCCTCAGTGGGGAGCCTCTTAAATGTGTTTTTAAGGGCAGGAGTGAAAGGGAGAAGACCACTAGAAGGTGAGAAATCTCCAGGTGCCTTCTCTCTGGAGTCAAGGTTGTCATGGAGCTTTGTCCCTGCTAAGTTCTTGCACCACTTTGCCATGTCCCTGCAGGTTCAGTTCCCCCTCTTCCTGATATTCCTATGACGATCTCATAATCATAGCTTTTCCTTGAACAAACTTGGCTTCATGTGAGCTGGAAGAGACATGGTAACCAGCTAGTCCAGTAACTTCAGTTTCCCAGCGAGGACCTGAAGCCAGTGGAGCTCAGAGATTTGCCCAAGGTGGCACAGTTGGTATATCTATCTAAAATTAATGTGCTTTGTAAACAGGGTGTGTCTACATATCAAATTTATTGTAATGAAGCTATTACCAGTTAGCTGTGCCATCTTGGGCAAATCTCTTAGCTAAACGGCTTCAGATTGAAGTTACTGGACTAGATAAGCACCATGTCTCTTCCAGCTCACATGAAGCCAAGTTTGTTCAAGGAAAAGCTATTTTATATATATCTTTGTTTTTATACAGGCTTCCCTGATAGCTCAGTTGGTAAAGGGACAAAGAGTAAAGGGTAAAGTTGGTAAAGAGTAAAGTTGGTAAAGAATCTGCCTGCAATACAGGAGACATGGGTTCAGTTCCTGGCTTGGGAATATCCCCTGGAGAAGGAAGAAAGGCTACTCACTCCAGTATTCTGGCCTGGAGAATTCCATGCATTGTAAAGTCCATGGGGTCACAAAGAGTCGGACACGACTGAGCAACTTTCACTTTCACATATACATATATATATATATTTTTATATATATATATATGCATAGAGTGAAGTCGCTCAGTCGTGTCCGACTCTTTGTGACGCCATGGACTGTAGCCCACCAGGCTCCTCAATCTGTGGAATTTTCCAGGCAAGCGTACTGGAGTGTGTTGCCATTTCCTTCTCCAAGGGATCTTCCCAACCCAGGGATTGAACCCAGGTCTCCCGCATTCCAGGTGGATTCTTGACCAGCTGAGCCACTGGGGAAGCTGCTAGGGAAGATATATATGCGCACATCTTCCTAAATCTCTGACCTGAATCAGTCATCACTGCAGCCCTGTGACGCAGATACGGTTTCATTTCCTATGCATTAAGTGGGGGAAGTCAAGCCATAAGGAATGCAAAACAACTCTTCATGCGACGTGCACAAATTATTGTGGTTGTAACTGTGGGCATTGGTATCAGCAAATCTGGAGTGAATACCATCTCTTTCACTTGAATGTTCTGTGATCTTGAGCAAATTAACTTCTCTAAGCCTCTAAGCATTATCACCTATAAAATAGGACTGAAAATAGAACTGAATTTCAGAACACTTATTAAGCTATTATGTATGGGCTTCCCTGGTGGCTCAGACAGTAAAGAATTTTGCCTGCAATGCAGGAGACCCAGGTTCCATCCCTGGATGGGGTAGATCCCCTGGAGAAGGAAATGGCTACCTACTCCAGTATTCTTGCTGGAGAATTCCATTGACGGAGGAGCCTGGAGGGCTACGGTACATGGTGTCACAAAGAATCAGACATGACTGAGCAACGAACACTTTTACTTTCATTTTCCTTTATTTTCATTCATTTGCATACATATAACAGTATGCAATCCACACCTTGCCTTCTGTTATTACCAGGTATAAGTTTTGTGTTCTGAATTGGAGTTCTTTCCAATATATTAAGCTGTATTACTAATCCTTCATTTAAAATATCTAGTTAAAACCATTCCCATAAGCTGTTTTTGGCTTTTGTCTTTTTTACATTGGGGCTCAGTCAGTCAGTTCAGTCACTCAGTCTTGTCCTACTCTGTGTGACCCCCATGGACTGCAGCACACCAGGCCTCCCTGTCCGTCACTATCTCCCAAAGTTTACTCAGACTTATGTCCATCGAGTTGGTGATGCCATCCAACCATCTCATTCTCTGTTGTCCCCTTCTCCTCCTGCCCTCAATCTTTCCTAGCATCAAGGTCTTTTCCAATGAGTCAGTTCTTCACAAGAGGTGGCCAAAGTATTGGAGTTTCAGCTTCAACATCAGTCCTTCCAGTGAGTATTCAGGACTGGTCTCCTTTAGGATGGCCTGGTTGGCTCTCCTTGCAGTCCAAGGGACTCTCAAGAGTCTTCTCCAACACCACAGTTCAAGTACATCAATCCTCCAGCACTCAGCTTTCTTTATAGTCCAACTCTCACACCCATACATGACCACTGGAAAAACCAAAGGGCATTAGCAGAGCACAGCTACTCTTGACTACTCTCCGAAGTCAGCAGGATGTCCACTATGAGCCTCCAGGAGACCCTCCCTAGATAATCTCCCCAGCCTGGTCCTCATATCAGGTGAGCACCCAGCCCCCCCAGGGCTAAACACACACTCCCCTCTCTGCAACAGGCTCCGTGTCCCTATTTCCCAAGTGCAGTAGTAAGAGCAAGTCTGTAAACCAAGTGCTCTCAGAAAAGCAGGCCTGGGTCAGTGGGCAAAGAGAGAGAAATACCATAAACTTTAGCTGCAGGGCCACCTTCTGGGGAATAGTTTCCAGTAACCAGTCAGTAGAAACAGTGAGAGACTTTATTTTCTTGGGCTCCAAAATCACTGCAGATGGTGACTGCAGCCATGAAATTAAAAGATGCTTACTCCTTGGAAAAAAAGCTATAACCAACCTAGGCAGCGTATTAAAAAGCAGAGACATTACTTTGCCTACAAATGTCTGTCTAGTCAAGGCTATGGTTTTTCCAGTGGTCATGTATGGATGTGAGAGTTGGACTGTGAAGAAAGCTAAGTGCCAGAGAAATGAGGCTTTTGAACTGTAGTGTTGGAGAAGACTCTTGAGAGTCCCTTGGACTGCAAGGAGATCCAACCAGGCCATCCTAAAGGAGATCAGTCCTGAATACTCACTGGAAGGACTGATGTTGAAGCTGAAACTCCAATACTTTGGCCACCTGATGTGAAGAGCGGACTCATTGGAAAAGACCCTGATGCTGGGAAAGATTGAGGGCAGGAAGAGAAGGGGACAACAGAGGATGAGGTGGCTGGATGGCATCACCGAATCAATGGACATGAGTTTGAGTGAACTCCGGGAGTTTGGGATGGACAGGGAGACCTGGCATGCTGCAGGCCATGTGGTCACAAAGAGTCAAACACGACTGAGCAACTGAACTGAACTGAACTAGTCTGGTATGTGTTAAAAGAAGCAGAGAAGACAAAGGAGCTTAAGGATTCTGCCGCAAGCTGGGGGGTGGGGGGGGGGGAGGGGTGGTAAAGAATGGAGCAGGTGTGCCCATCCATCAGAAGCTGAGCAAACCCTGCAGAGCCCACCAAGGACAGCCCGCTGCATCCAAAGGCGACAGGTCAGGATTTCAGGAGTGTCTGCTGCCTCAAGGGCTTCTCTGGTGCCTCAGTCAGTAAAGCATCCACCCGCCTGCAATGCAGGAGACCCAGGTTTGATCCGTGGGTCGGGAAGATCCCCCAGAAAAGGAAATGGCAGTCCCTTCTAATATTCCTGCTGTGGAATTCCATGGACCAAGGAGCCTGACAGGTTGCAATTCATGGAATTGCAAGACTTAGTGATTAAACCACCACCAACCACCTGCTATTTCAAATACAAGAGCAGCAACACAGAACTTCAAGGAACATGAAGAAGAGAAACATCTCATCACCTAAAGATAACTATTCTCCAATGATTGAGCCCAAAGGCATAGAACTTTGTGACTTAGCTAATAAAAAATAGAAGGCAGCTGTTTCAGAGAAAGTCAGTAATATACAAGAAAGCACAGAAAGATGATCCAATGAGATCAGAGAAAGTACCTGTGAACCGAACGAAACAGGTACCAAAGGGACAGAAATTATTTAAAAAGAACCAAACAGAAANCGGACTCATTGGAAAAGACCCTGATGCTGGGAAAGATTGAGGGCAGGAAGAGAAGGGGACAACAGAGGATGAGGTGGCTGGATGGCATCACCGAATCAATGGACATGAGTTTGAGTGAACTCCGGGAGTTTGGGATGGACAGGGAGACCTGGCATGCTGCAGGCCATGTGGTCACAAAGAGTCAAACACGACTGAGCAACTGAACTGAACTGAACTAGTCTGGTATGTGTTAAAAGAAGCAGAGAAGACAAAGGAGCTTAAGGATTCTGCCGCAAGCTGGGGGGTGGGGGGGGGGGAGGGGTGGTAAAGAATGGAGCAGGTGTGCCCATCCATCAGAAGCTGAGCAAACCCTGCAGAGCCCACCAAGGACAGCCCGCTGCATCCAAAGGCGACAGGTCAGGATTTCAGGAGTGTCTGCTGCCTCAAGGGCTTCTCTGGTGCCTCAGTCAGTAAAGCATCCACCCGCCTGCAATGCAGGAGACCCAGGTTTGATCCGTGGGTCGGGAAGATCCCCCAGAAAAGGAAATGGCAGTCCCTTCTAATATTCCTGCTGTGGAATTCCATGGACCAAGGAGCCTGACAGGTTGCAATTCATGGAATTGCAAGACTTAGTGATTAAACCACCACCAACCACCTGCTATTTCAAATACAAGAGCAGCAACACAGAACTTCAAGGAACATGAAGAAGAGAAACATCTCATCACCTAAAGATAACTATTCTCCAATGATTGAGCCCAAAGGCATAGAACTTTGTGACTTAGCTAATAAAAAATAGAAGGCAGCTGTTTCAGAGAAAGTCAGTAATATACAAGAAAGCACAGAAAGATGATCCAATGAGATCAGAGAAAGTACCTGTGAACCGAACGAAACAGGTACCAAAGGGACAGAAATTATTTAAAAAGAACCAAACAGAAATTCTTGGCAGTAACTTTTCAGATATGACACCAAATAACAAGTGACAAAAGCGAAAATCAACAAGTTGTACAACATCCAACTAAAAAGCTTCCACACAGCCAAAGAAACACAGAACAAAATGCAAAGGCAAGCTACAGAATGGGAGAAATTATTTGCAAACCACATGGCAGTGAGGGATTACTGTCCAGTATATATTAAGAATTCATACAACTCAATTACAAAAACCAAACAATATGATTTAAAACTGGGCAGAGGGACCAAGTAGACATTTTTCCAAAGAAGGTGTGCAATGGCCAACGGGTGCATAAAAAGATGCTCAACGTTAATCCTCAGGGGAATGCAAATCAAAACCACATAGAAATACCACCTCAGACCTGTTTGAGTGGCTATGATCAACACAGCGAGGAACAGCCAGGGATGGTGAGGGTACGCACACTGTTGGGAGGGTGTGACTTGGTCTAACCACTACGAAAACAGTGTGGAGTGTCCTCAAAACGTCTAAACAAGAACTTCTGTCTGAACTGGCAATTCCACTTCTGAGTATATATGCACAGGGAAGGCTAACACGATACGGGAAAAGATCTGCTCTCTCGTGTTTATTCCAGTGTTAGTCACGACGGNTCAGACCTGTTTGAGTGGCTATGAACAACACAGCAAGGAACAGCCAGGGATGGTGAGGGTACGCACACTGTTGGGAGAGTGTGACTTGGTCTAACCACTACGAAAACAGTGTGGAGTGTCCTCAAAATGTCTAAACAAGAACTTCTGTCTGAACTGGCAATTCCACTTCTGAGTATATATGCACAGGGAAGGCTAACAAGATACGGGAAAACATCTGCTCTCTCGTGTTTATTCCAGTGTTAGTCACGACGGCCGAGATATGATCCAAGCGTCTGCCATGGAGGAATGGGTGGTGACGACCCAGGGTGCACGTGTGTGTGCTTGTAAACAATGGAATAGCATTCAGCTGTGAGAAAGAAGGAAATCCGCCTATTTGTGATAACGTGGATAGACCTAGAGGAAATTACCCTAAAAGTCAGGCAGAGAAAGACAACGAGAGGCCACTCATATGTGCATTCTAAGAAAGCCAGGCGGATAAAACAGCTATGGGGCCACAACGACCAGAGGCTGAGGGCTGAGGGAACTGGAGATACGTTATAAAGGGTACAACACGTAATTCCTAGACAAGTCCTAGAGATCTAATGCACAGCGTAGTGACTATAGACAGCAATACGCTGCTATAAACTTCAAAGTTCCTGAGAAACTAGATCTCAGTTGTTCCCACATGAAAAAGAAAATGATAATTATGTGATAGGATAGGTCTGTTAGCTAATGCCATAGTGGTAAGCATATTGCAATACATAAATGTGTCAAATCAACACATTAACACATTAAACTTATTAAATGGTATATGTCAAATTTACCTATATAAAAATAAAATTTTTAAAAATTATCAGTTTTTCTCTTCCTTCCAAACTGAAGTCTCTGTTTTTAGTGGCTTGGGAAGGGCTGTCGCCTCTAATCCAACCACAACACATGCTGGTTTTTTTTTTTTTTTCCCCTAGCCTTCATACACATGCCAATTAAACCTCAGGACGTAGGCTACCAGGGGTAGATGTCTCCTCCTGGGGAAATGCTGGCCCTAGCCAACCACCCTTTGAAGCTTATGTTTTTTATTGTTATTTTTGTATGTTGAGAAATTTATTTGCTTTCTGAGTGCCTCAGCCAAAAAAAAAAGCTTTTATTTAGTATTATTGATTTCTTTGAACATGTTTCCCATAATATTACCAGAGACGCAATACAGAAATACCAATACAGAAATCCTTGCAAGTTTTATCTCATCTTAATTTATCCAGCAAGATGATGAGAGATGTACTCCTACCATTCCCTTCTTACAAATGAGGAGACTGCAGGTCACAGCACTAAGCAGCCCAAGGTCACCCAGCCTATGAAGGGCAGAAAAGTGCTGGCCGCTCAGTCATGTCCCATTCTTTGCAACCCCACGGACTGCAGCCCACCAGGCTCTTCTGTCCATGGACTTCTCCAGGCCAGAATACTGGAGTGGTTAGCCATTCCCTTCTCCAGGGAATCTTCCTGACCCAGGGACCAAACCTCCTGCATTGCAGGTGGATTCTTCACCATCTGAGCCACCAGGGAAGCCTATGAAGGGCAGAACTGGGATTCAAATCCACTCAATCTAACTCCAAAGCCACATCTAAAAGCCTGCTCTCATCTGCTCAGTGAAATGATGCTATCTGCTGGGCTAATCTTATTTCTAAACAATTCAAGAGCAAGTAGTGCCTGGAGCCAGCATGAGGAGTCCTGCCCATGGCAAAGGTCATGAGGTTATGGGGCCAGACAGGCAAAGGCGAGTCTAGCCTTAAGGGAGCCTCGCTGGATCTGCTCATGCATCTGCCCCAAAAACCAGAGTCTGCCTGCCTTACTGCTTTATGCATTTCACCTATACTTCTGATATAACAGGGGGCTATCCCCCACCACCTCTCTCTGTAAAGGAGTTAACTTAGGACTCCAGTTAATAAATCTGGGTGTGGCAAGGGTGTTTCAGTCCAAAAACTCCTCTGATGGCTCTCTAGCCTGCCTGACAGGATTATCCGGCCACATGTGATTGTTTACAGCCTCCCAACCTTGAGAAGCATGAGATGCTTTAAACTTTCTAAAAACAGATTCTTTTGAGAAGTTAGAAAATTATTATTAGTATAGTATTAACAAGTCAGTTAGAAATCATGTTGATGCAGGGTTTCATTGCTGAGTTAATGATTGCTGCCAGGCCTCCATACCCTTAGGCACCTGGGAGTATGTTAATCAATGTAATTGGAATGTAGAAAAAGAAATATAGTAGCTTTGATGTTAGCAATACTAGACTTCTTGAGTTAATGAATTTTCTCTTTTGTTATAGATCACTGTACTCCTCTTTCTTTGTTATAAATCACTGTGTCCTTGCTATGTAAAAATGTGACTTTATCACTATCTTAAGACTAAATAGATCTTATGGGGAAACAAGTTTTCTGATCAATTAACCTTTATCAATAGAAAGAAAGGTGGGGCCATAAAATGTTAATTGGTCTCCAGACCAGAAGATATTGTAAAACAAATGTAAGACCCTTGTAAGAACAAAGATATGCTGAGAACACATTTATCTCTATGTACAACTAGAAGTATATAAGCAGACCTGGAAAATAAAGAAACGGACCAGTTCCTGGAAAGACTGGTTTCCCCCGTGGTCTTTTCTCATTCTCTTCTCTTCTGGCTGAATTCCCATCTGGATCATAGAGGCTCGCCATGTCTACTTACTTGCCCTGGCTTCTAAGACCCACACGAGAGGGAGCCCAAGGTGGGGCACCCTCCGCTATTCAAGCGGGCACTGGTGGCCTATGTAGGTGGTGCAAATTCATTGTCTTGGAGTTTTATTGTTTTTCCACATAAACCAAGTTATTGAGAATCTTTTTCTCCACTAATTTTCCTACTACACTATTCTTTTCTAATCTTTCTTTATAACTTTCTTTATGTCTTTCCTAGGACACCAACTCCATCCCCACTTCGAATTACCCTGGATCCACCGGGGCTGGACCCCAGCAAAGTAGCTTCCCTGTAGCTCAGATGGTGAAGACTCTGCCCACAGTGCAGGAGACCTGGGTTCAATTCTTGTGTTGGGAAGATCCCCCTGGAAAACGGAATGCCTATCCACTCCAGTATTCTTGCCTGGAGAAGTCCATGGACAGAGAAGCCTGGTGGGTCACAGCCCATGCGGTCTCAAAGAGTTGGACACGACTGAGTGACTAACAGTTTTACTTTTTCATAAAGTGCAAAGCACTATGCTTGGTGGTTTGAATGATGTAATCAGTGGGTCCCCAACCTTTATGGCACCAGGGACCAGTTTCATGGAAGATAATTTTTTCACAGACAGGGGATGGGGGCATGGTTTCAGGATAATTCAAGCACATTACATTTAGTGTGCACTTTATTTCTATTATTATTACATCAGCTCCACCTCAGATCATCAGACATTAGATTCTGGAGGTTAGGAACCCCTGGAAATGATCCAGTAAGGAATATAGAGCTCAGGAAAAGAGATGAGAAACATGTCCTGCTGCTGCTGCTAAGTCGTGTCAGTCATGTCCGACTCTATGTGACCCCATAGATGGCAGCCCACCAGGCTCCCCCATCCCTGGGATTCTCCAGGCAAGAACACTGGAGTGGGTTGCCATTTCCTTCTCCAATGCATACATGCATGCTAAGTCACTTCAGTCATATCCAACTCTGTGCGACCCTATGGACAGCTGCCCACCAGGCTCCTCTGTCCATGGGATTCTCCAGGCAAGAATAATGGAGTGGGTTGCCATTTCCTTCTCTGAGAAACATGTCCATATACACATAATTCAAAGCAAGAGATAATACTTGGCATGATAAAGACATAAAATTTTGTGGGTGATCACCAGCCAGATGTGGGCAGAAAGTCAGAAATCCAGTAGGACCCCTGAATGTTCTTTGCAGGAATCTCTCACAAAAGATCTCTAGAAAGGCAGAGACTATTTCAGGTGCATTATTGTACAAATGAACAGGGCAATGTCAATGTCATTGGACATGCTGTCAATAACGTGAACACAGCATCTTTTCACATAGATATCCTCTCAGGAAATGAATAGCAAAGATGTAACACTGACACCTTGCCAAGTAAGCGATGGCACCCCACTCCAGGACTCTTGCCTGGAAAATCCCATGGATGGAAGAGCCTGGTAGGCACAGCCTGTGGGGCCGCAAAGAGTTGGACACAACTGAGTGACTTCACCTCACCTTGTCTTCTTTCAGGAGGAAGATATACAGAGGTAAGCATTAAATCATTTTGCTGACATAACTGAAGGAGAGAGAAATCTCAGCCTTCTGATGGCAACCACTGCAAAGCTTGTGTCCACAGATGCCTAAGAGATAAAATTACCCCAGCAAACCCCACTGTGCACAGAGAACAGATAAACCAGCAATGCTGTTATTAATCTCAGCACACCTTGTGATTACCATGTCCTTTTTCTCAGCCACCACCCCAGGGTCCATCATTTCTAAGCAAACCTTAGTTTTAGTTGCCTCTTATCTATCAAGGACACCTCAGCTATCTTTTGATTTGATTTGGATAAAATTCACTAAAGATAATGTTTTGTCATCGCTCTTCCTTCAGCTGTTTCTAACAGCAATTTTTTTTCTTTTTTTTCATCATTCTTGATTACACATTGTATATCCCCTTCCCCATACTTCTCTCCACCTGACTCTGCTTACTGAATAAAAAAAAAAAAAAGAGCAAATGGAAAGAGGACATGAAAGAGTGGTCCCTTTCAGATCTTCCTTTAAGATGCTTCATCAATAGCCCTTCCTACTATTTACTTGGTTGACTTTTTAAAAGTTCAACATATGTGCCAGCCAAGAAACAAACTCTGAACAGCTTTGTTTATCAGTACCAGTTTGGACAGAATTACTCTCCAAAGACCAAATATTAATTTATTTTTTAATAGAGTCCCTCACGTCCTCTAGATCCTGACTTGCTCATCAAAGCTGCATTGGGTTCGTTCAGTTCAGGAATACTGCCCTCCACAGCCTGCTGTAAACTACTTAAATCTGACCTCATAAATGTAGCAAATCAGGTAATACACGCTCCTCAGGAATAACTCACAACTCTTCCTCTGGATCTGGGTTTTCTCATTTGAACACTGATCAGGTGAGTCACAGATTCCCCATCCTCCGCTACTTCATGCTCAAGTGTATGGACGCACCTGCATGTTTAAATCATCACTCAACAACTGTACTTTTCAAGTTGAATGAAGTGCAGCTGAAAAGGACCGCTTATGAAACAGCCTTCCAGGACCACGACCCCGAGCTGTTTGTAAGCCTTTGAAATTCTCCCTGCGTTCTAGGCCATTGGCAGAGCAGAGCCCCTAGAGACTCACCTAACACTTAGGAAAAGCCTTATTCCTCGGTCATCCTTTTGCTCCGTGGTGTAGCCAGGTACTCAGAAATGGTCAAAAGATGTTTCACCTCCAGCTTCTGAGATTATCCCACTCATCCGTACTGTTTCTGTTAGCAATTTTTGACTTACTTCGGAAATGGTCCGGCTGTGAAACAAGAGGGCCCTAAACGCTTACGCGCCTTCTCCATCACAGCGAAGAGAGGACTTGAGAGCACAGCCACAGTGAAGAAGGAGCAATTGAAACCAGGCAAGCTGTACATCAGCTCTCTCTTGGGTAGTGGATGGAGACCAACCCTGTTCATCGGTCCCCTGCTTGGGTTCCAAGACCTTCCTTCATGGCGTTAATCTTTTGAGACATTTTGACAGCAAGGAAACTTCCTCTCTCTTTGCAAGAACCATGGGACTAGTATAGAGGTCCCTTCCATCCTGTGATCTATAAAATAAATTACACCACCAAAGCATGAGAACAATCCTCAGAGACCTCTGTCTGGCAAAAACACACCAGGACGTGGGAAACCTCCAGAAATGCTGAGTCTGACTGTGAACTGCAGAGGGAGTCTTAACTCTCTAACGACACACTTGGAACCAGTTTTTGTCGTTGTTTTTCCCCCTCTGAACGGGACTCCATAGATGGAGCACATTCAGAAAGACCTTCCAGAGATTTGGAATCGGGAAGAGAGAGAAACAGTTCTCTTTCCTCTTCTGCGGCTCTATCTGTTTGGTTTCCAGGAATAAAAGAAAAGGAAAGAGAAAATGACCGTATGAAGAAGGGCAGAGAAAATGAGGAAAAGAGGGATAACTGGGCACAGAGTGCTGGAAAGTTTGCAAAGGTAAAACAAACCAATCTCCCCACAGTATACACCAAGACACAACTCCTCCTCCTCCTTTCACCCCACTCGCTGTCACCTGTCTCCAAACGCACTAGCAGAGGAGAAATTCTTGTTTTGTAGCCAAGACACTAGGGTGGACTAAGCCCTGTCCTGTGGCCCTCAAGGTCTGGCTTTTCTGTCCCCAGACACTGCCTGGGAAAGACATCTTAGAGGGGACAGAAGAGGCCCGGGCTATTTCTCATATATCAGCTGTGATGTATTAGAATTAATGTCTGGCCTTGCTTCTACAAGTCTTTAATCTCTTCTTTTATCCCCATCCAACCCTCTTTTTAAATTTTTCACTTAGCTGTATGTGACAGCTTAAAAATAGCACTTTTGAAATATTATTCAAGCTTTTACCTAATATATTCTTCCCCATATATCTGATCGCTCCCTTCTTTCAAGCAGATAAGTTGTTAGTTCTTGAGCTGAAGAGAAGAGGTGTAACAGCAAAAGGAACCCAAAGACTCGCATAAGCAAGTCTTCAGGATGGCTTATGGACAGAGGCCTTCACCATAAAAGCACAAATTCCAAAAAGCTTAGAGACACCAAGAAGAGAGAGACCCAGAACAAAAGATGATTAGAATCTGAGTTGATAGAAAAAAAGTTAAGGGAATATGAGTCCAATAGAATGTGGTTCCTTTACATTTATAATACTTTAAACATTTACTTATGTTAATCTAAATGACATTTTTGTTACCTGATTTTTTTACCCTGTAGTGTTTACAGCTGCAGTATTTAAATAATATAGTTGACTCGCTTTTAATGTGTTAGCAAAGGAATATTATTACTAACATTGAAAATGTGTTAACGTTTTCTACGTCTGGGAGTCTATTTCTGTTTTGTATATACATTCATCTGTATTACTTTTAGATTCCACATGTAAGTGATATCATATAAAATTTGTTTTTTTCTGACTTACTTCACTTAGTATGATGTATTCTCTAGGTCCATCCTTGTGCTGCAAATGGCGATATTTCACTGTTTTCTATGGTCCATCTTAAACCAGCCTTCTGTTGGTGGGCATTGGGCTGTTTCCATGTCTTGGCTATTGGAAATAGTGCTGCTACGAGCTGCATGTATCTCTTTGAGTTAGAGTTTTTGTCTTTTCTAGATACATGCCCAGGAGCGGGATTGCTGGATAATAAGGTAACGCTACTTTTCATTTTCTAAGGAAACTCCATACTGTTTTCCATAGCGGCTGCACCGATTTACATTCCCACCAGCAGAGTAGGAAGGTTCCTNGATGTGAAAAGGCAGAAGTGTCCTGGGGAAGACTTGATGGTAGAATTAAAGCTGATGTATATTATTTTATGGAATTTGACTGCCCAGGCATGTTTGCAACCATTGCAACCATTGATTGAACAATGATTGTGTTCATCATTCATCATATTAAAAACTGTTTTACATGAATAGATTCTCAATATCACTAACCATCAGGGAAATGGAAATCAAAACCACAATGATGTATCACCTTCCACCTTTTAGGATGGTTATTATTAACAGGTGCTGGTGAGGAGGCAGAGAAAAGGGAACCTCTGCACACTACTAGCAGGAATGTATGTGAGTTCCGCCTCTGTGGAAAGTAGTATGGAGGTTCCTGCAAAAGTAAAAACAGAGCCGCTGTGTGACCAGCAAATCCACTTCCAGGCATATCTGCAAAGGAAGGGAAGTCCATGCCTTGCAGAGATGTAATGCCATGCTCACTGCAGCATCGTTCACAATAGCCAAGATACGGAGACAACCTAAACGTCCATTGACAGATGAATGCATAAAGAAAATTTAGGATAGACAGACGATAACGGAATACTATTCAGCCTGAAAAAAGAAGGGGAAATCTTGTCATTTGTGACAATGTAGACAAGCATGGAAGACACTTTGCAAAATGAAATAAGCCAACATAGGCAGGCAAATTCTGCGTGATCCACTTACATGTGGAATCTTAAAAAGTCAAATGCATAAAAGCAAAGAGTAGTCCGGTGGTTGCCATGGGCTGGGTTGGGGTAGAGGGTAGCTCGAGATGTTGGTCAAAGGGTACAGGTTTCACTCGCACAGGATAAGCAAGTTCTGGAAGTCTAAGCAGCAGCATGGTGACGACAGGTAACATTGCTGTGCTTGTGAAAGCTTTCGGAGGGGATCAGTTCAGGTCGGTCGCTCAGGTGTGGCTGACTCTTTGCAACCCTGTGGACTGCAGCATGGAAGGCCTCCCTGTCCATCACCACCTGCCGGAGTTTACTAAGAAGATAGATCTTAAATGAAATCTTCTCACACTAAACAGTCACACAGACACACAAACACACACAGGTAACTGTAGAGATGATAGATAAGTCATTTAACTCGATGGTGTTGCCTTTTTATAGTGTGTGCATATATATGTGCATAAACATCAAGTTGTACACTTTAGTGTATGCAATTTCTTTATCATATTGTTAAAAACAAGGAAGTGCTATTCTTAGCTTTGTATTTTCTAAAAACTTTAAATCTCCCCACAATTATTCACTGAATGAACACTCAAAACCAAGAAGACTAACTGTGATCCAGATAATCTTGCAACCAGCTCTGATTTCAGCACAGAAGAGTGACGGGGCCACCTTGTGCTCTGAACACTAGACGTCCACCCTATGCGTCCTATGCACCATAGTTCGTTCTTATTATGATTATTAAGTCCCTTTCTTTAAAGACATTAATAAATGTGTTGGAACTGATTTTCATATTTACAATTGCGATGTATTTACAAAGTCCTTTGGTGTATAGGACTTTCATAATTATATATGGTGCATAGGATTTTCATATTTACAATTACAGTGTATATACAAAGTCCTATTGACTTCCCTGGGGGCTCAGGTGGTGAAGAATCTGCCTGCAATGCAGGAGACCCAGGTTCAGTTCCTGGATTAGGAAGATCCCCTGGAGAAGGGGATGGCTACGCACTCTAATATACTTGCCTGGAGAATCCCATGGATGGAGGGACCTGGCTGGCCACAGTCACAAAGAGTTGGTCATGACTGAGTCACTAACGCTTTCACAAAATCCTAGGCTAATAATAAATATACATTCTTTCACTAAAGAAAGATCTGGGATCCTAATTTAAAAAAAAAAAAAGAGCCAGCAGTTCTTCACCATAATATTGATCTATTCATCTTATCAAAGAGGAAATTAGATGAGTTTGGTGTTTCTTATCTTAATGAAATCTTCCCTACCAGAATGTAAGCTACTCAAAGGCAGCTGTATATTCATCTATCCTGAGTGCCTGGAACAGTGTCTGGGACGTAGGCTCAGTAAATATTTGTTTAATGGATGAATATTCTTCACTGTTTATTCATAGAGTTTGGCAGAGTATTTTTTATAATAAATGCTCAGTAATAGTAATATAATACATAACTGGGGGATTCTGGAGTGGTACAGTGGTAAGGAATCTGCCTGCCAATGCAAGAGGTGCAAGAGACCCAGGTTTGATCCCAGGATTGGCCACCCACTCCAGTATTCTTGCCTGGGAAACGTCAGGGACTGAAGAGCCTGGTGGTCTACAGTTCATGGGGTCACAAGAGTTAGACACGGCTAACTGACACCCAATATGTAATATAAAATATAATCACAATCACTTATTAGGGCTTATTGAGTCCCAGGCACTGTTCTAAGAGCTTGATTTATATTAACTGGAGATGGATAGATTTACTCTGGCCCTTATACAGATAAAATATGGGGAGTGCTTAAATTTATAGTTGTCATTTGTTAGATGAGTGAGGCAGGAGGAAGGGAGCTAAATTTACTGAGTTACATCAGAAGTGTCCTGAATTCTGAAGCCAGCAGAGAAGAATTATTGGTCTCTTTGCTCCAATAGCATCTTTTACACAAATCAGTCCATCTGCATTCCCCAGCGCTCCATGTCTGTTTCATCAGCTCTTCCTCTGGCCTCTGGCTCAGCCCGTTCTTTTCTACTTCGGCCTCCGGCAAACAAGCATCTGCTTCTGGAATCCCTTCCCTGAGCATCAGGTCTTCCCGCGGCCCCTGATGCGTCATGATGCTGAGGGAGAGGGGCAGCCGCACTCGGCCCCCGCGCGCTGCTTTCTCACTCGCCCCCGGGTCCAACGTTAACACCCAGCAATCATCAGAGCTCAGCGCTCCTGAGCGCCGGCTGCTCTCTGCGGGAGGTGGGGAGCGCCCACCCCGCCCCGCGCGCGGAGTCCCACGCCCAGCCCCTCGCCTTGTCCTCCGTGAGCTTCCCGGACCCAGGTCCCAGGGGGCCTCGTGCCGGGTCGGCGGGCAGCCCTCCACGGGAGGAGGCCCTTCGTTAGCAGGAACCCGCACACAGACCGGGGCTTCTGCTAAAGCACAGCGCTTAAAAGCCAAGCTTCTAACCAGGAGCGGCGGCTTCCAGTTCCGGCTCTGCCGTTTCATTCGTACAGACGTGTAACAAGTTTTAAATTTTTTTCCAAGAGGTGTTTATTTTTTCCTTCACGAAAAATTTTTCTATAAAGGAAAGTTGCAAACACGTACGCTGATAAAGAGATTAATAATTGACCTCTAGTTATTCCTTGGTTAGCAATATCGTTTCATCTTTATCCTCTGACAGCCCTTTCCTGATGGATTATTTTGAATCAAACCCCAGATATCTTCCCATTCCATCCACAGTTTTTTTAATTGGAGTATAATTGCTTTACGACGTTGTGTTAGTTTCTGCTGTAGGACAACATGAATCAGCCACGTGTATACACATATCCCCTCCCTCTGGAGCCCCCCAACCCCCCGAGCTCATCGCGGAGCATCCAGGGGGGCCCCTGTACTAAACGGCAGCTCCCCGCTAGCCGCCTCTGTGACACACGGTAGCGGATACGTCCGTGCTTCCCTCCCAAACTGTCCCATCCTCTCCTTCCCCACCGTGCCCACAAGCCCACACTTCACGAATTTTTTAATCTTTTAGTTTCCTCACTGGTAAAATTAGTGTAATAATACCTACCTCAGATAGGCTGGTGTGATCCTGAAACGAGATATGAATGAGCGCATCTCAGCATAGAGCTAATGAAAAGAACAATCACTCAGTAAATGTTAACTGAAAGTGAAGTCGCTCAAATGCATCCCACTCTTTGTGACCCCATGGACTGTAGCCCACCAGGCTCCTCCATCCATGGGATTTTCCAGGCAAGAGTACTGGAGTGGGGTGCCATTTCCTTCTCCAGGAGATTTTCCCCACCCAGGGATTGAACCCAGGTCTCCTACATTGTAGGCAGAGCTTTACCCTCTGAGCCACAAGGGAAGCCAACCCTGTCTCTAGGGTCATGGCCAAGAGCTCTCCCCTTTCCATCTGATTTTTGCTGTGATTCATTTTCATCCTGATGAAAACAGCTCGTGGACCCTTTCATATATTAGGTGTTGCTCACAACAATGACACGACCTGGATGTGTTGCTTTGGGTGAGTCTGTTAACCCCTCCCTTCAACCCTGCTGGGCCTGACGAAATTAGGCTCCTTCTCCAAGAATTCCTCAGGCTCCAAAAGGCTGACATTTTGAGAAACTGATTTTTTCTTTTTCGAAACTTTCTATATAGGAATGTGTTCAGTCATGTCCGACTCTGTGTGGCCCTGTGGACTGTAGCCCACTAGACTCCTCTGTCCATGGGGTTCTCCAGGCAAAAATAGTGGAGTGGAATGCCATTTCCTATTCCAGGGGATCTTCCCAACGCAGGGATCGAACCTGCGTCTCTTGTCTGCTGCACTGGCAGGCAGATTTGTTACCTCTAGTGACACCCGGGAAGCCCTTACATAGGAATAAAGTTTACCAAAAGAAGTTCATCTTTCATGGAGATCAAGTTAGCAATCTTCAGTCTGAAAATAAAAATGACCTGACAGAAATAATTCTATATGAAGGTGAGAGTAAAAGTGTTAGTCGCTAAGTCATGTCTGACTCTTGCAAGGCTCCTCTGTCCATGGGATTCTCCAGGCAAGAATACTGGATTAGACTGCCACGCCCTCCTACAGGGGATTTCCCCAACCCAGGAACTGAACTCAGATCTCTTATGTTTCTTGCATCGGCAGGTGGGTTCTTTACCAGTAGCACGACTTGGGAAGCCCTTTACAAGCAGTAATAAACAAATTCAGGGGACATTTCTGGTCATGCAGATTGTTCAAACAAAACCAGATAAGGGACTCCCAGAAGAGACTGTGAAGGAGAGATGGCGAGATTTTCTGGTCAAGACAAATGTTCTTCACTAGGCTTGAAGATAAACTGGTCCAGGAGATCCTAAGGCTAGGAGAGGCAAACTCAACTAACTATAAGTGAGCTTTAATACTGAATTCAAACCTGGGATCATTTAGGAGGTAAACATCTAATTATGACCTATACATTTTCTTGGGATTAAAAGAGAGTGGTAATAGATTTCATCTGCCATGCAAACTCTGATTATGCTAGCAGAGTACATCATGAGAAACGCTGGACTGGAAGAAACACAAGCTGGAATCAAGATTGCCAGGAGAAATATCAATAACCTCAGATGTGCAGATGATACCACCCTTACGGCAGAAAGTGAAGAGGAACTCAAAAGCCTCTTGATGAAAGTGAAAGAGGAGAGTGAAAAAGTTGGCTTAAAGCTCAACATTCAGAAAACGAAGATCACGGCATCCGGTCCCATCACTTCATGGGAAATAGATGGGGAAACAGTGGAAACAGTGTCAGACTTTATTTTGGGGGGCTCCAAAATCACTGCGCATGGTGACTGCAGCCATGAAATTAAAAGACGCTTACTCCTTGGAAGAAAAGTTATGACCAACCTAGATAGTATATTCAAAAGCAGAAACATTACTTTGCC
>SJYW01019609.1:12183-23467 GCA_006410735.1 Raphicerus campestris | reverse complement strand
GCTGGAATCAAGATTGCCGGGAGAAATATCAATAACCTCAGATATGCTGATGACACCACCCTTATGGCAGAAAGTGAGGAGGAACTCAAAAGCCTCTTGATGAATGTTAAAATGGAGAGTGAAAAAGTTGGCTTAAAGCTCAACATTCAGAAAACGAAGATCACGGCATCCAGTCCCATCACTTCATGGGAAATAGATGGGGAAACAGTGGAAACAGTGTCAGATTTTATTTTGGAGGGCTCCAAAATCACTGCAGATGGTGACTGCAGCCATGAAATTAAAAGATGCTTACTCCTTGGAAGAAAAGTTATGACCAACCTAGATAGTATATTCAAAAGCAGAGACATTACTTTGCCGACTAAGGTCCGTCTAGTCAAGGCTATGGTCATGTAGGGATGTGAGAGTTGGACTGTGAAGAAGGCTGAGCACCGAAGAATTGATGCTTTTGAACTGTGGTGTTGGAGAAGACTCTTGAGAGTCCCTTGGACTGCAAGGAGATCCAACCAGTCCATCCTAAAGGAGATCAGTCCTGGGAAATTTGGATTACATCAGGCCAGACCAAATTATCATTTTTGAGACATGAGGTAAGCTCATAAACACTCTGCATTAAGAAATACAGGCCGGCACTGATAATAGCATCAAATTGAAGAAATATAAGTGGATGTGAAAAGGCAGAAGTGTCCTGGGGAAGACTTGATGGTAGAATTAAAGCTGATGTATATTATTTTATGGAATTTGACTGCCCAGGCATGTTTGCAACCATTGCAACCATTGATTGAACAATGATTGTGTTCATCATTCATCATATTAAAAACTGTTTTACATGAATAGATTCTCAACATCACTAACCATCAGGGAAATGGAAATCAAAACCACAATGACGTATCACCTTCCACCTTTTAGGATGGTTATTATTAACAGGTGCTGGTGAGGAGGCAGAAAAAGGGAACCTCTGCACACGACTAGCAGGAATGTATATGAGTTCTGCCTCTGTGGAAAGTAGTATGGAGGTTCCTGCAAAAGTAAAAACAGAACCGCTGCATGAGCAGCAAGTCCACTTCCAGGTGTATCTGCAAAGGAAGGGAAGTCCGTGCCTTGCAGAGATGTAATGCCACGCTCGCTGCAGCATCGTTCACAATAGCCAAGATATGGAGACGACCTAAACGTCCACTGACAGATGAATGCATAAAGAAAATTTAGGATAGACAGACGGATAACGGAATACTATTCAGCCTGAAAAAAGAAGGGGAAATCTTGTTATTTGTGACAATGTAGACAAGCACAGAAGACACTTTGCAAAATGAAATAAGCCAACAGAGGCAGGCAAATTCTGCATGATCCACTTACATGTGGAATCTTAAAAGGGCAAATTCATAAAAGTAAAGAGTAGACCGGTGGTTGCCATGGGCTGGGTTGGGGTAGAGGGTAGCGCGAGATGTTGGTCAAAGGGTACAGGTTTCACTCGCACAGGATAAGCAAGTTCTGGAGGTCTAAGCAGCAGCATGGTGACGACAGGTAACGTTGCTGTGCTTGTGAAAGCTCTCGGAGGGGATCAGTTCAGGTCGGTTGCTCAGGTGTGGCTGACTCTTTGCAACCCCGTGGACTGCAGCATGGAAGGCCTCCCTGTCCATCACCACCTGCCGGAGTTTACTAAGAAGATAGATCTTAAATGAAATCTTCTCACACTAAACAGTCACACAGACACACAAACACACACAGGTAACTGTGTAGAGATGATAGATAAGTCATTTAACTCGATTGTGTTGTCTTTTTATAGTGTGTGCATATATATGTGCATAAACATCAAGTTGTACACTTTAGTGTATGCAATTTCTTTATCATATCGTTAAAAACAAGGAAGTGCTATTCTTAGCTTTGTATTTTCTGAAAACTTTAAATCTCCCCACAATTATTCACTGAATGAACACTCAAAACCAAGAAGACTAACTGTGATCCAGATAATCTTGCAACCAGCTCTGATTTCACCACAGAAGAGTGACTGGGGCCACCTTGTGCTCTGAACACTAGACGTCCACCCTATGCGTCCTATGCACCTTTCACCATAGTTTGTTCTTATTATGATTATTAAGTCCCTTTCTTTAAAGACATTAATAAATGTGTTGGAACTGATTTTCATATTTACAATTGTGATGTATTTACAAAGTCCTTTGGTGTATAGGACTTTCATAATTATATATGGTGCATAGGATTTTCATATTTACAATTACAGTGTATATACAAAGTCCTATTGACTTCCCTGGGGGCTCAGGTGGTAAAGAATCTCCCTGCAATGCAGGAGACCCAGGTTCAATTCCTGGATTAGGAAGATCCCCTGGAGAAGGGGATGGCTACGCACTCTAATATACTTGCCCATGGATGGAGGAACCTGGCTGGCCACAGTCACAAAGAGTTGGTCATGACTGAGTCACTAACGCTTTCACAAAATCCTAGGCTAATAATAAATATACATTCTTTCACTAAAGAAAGATCTGGGATCCTAATTAAAAAAAAAAAAAAGAGCCAGCAGTTCTTCACCATAATATTGATCTATTCATCTTATCAAAGAGGAAATTAGATGAGTTTGGTGTTTCTTATCTTAATGAAATCTTCCCTACCAGAACGTAAGCTACTCAAAGGCAGCTGTATATTCATCTATCCTGAGTGCCTGGAAAAGTGTCTGGGACATAGGCTCAGTAAATATTTGTTTAATGGATGAATATTCTTCACTGTTTATTCATAGAGTTTGGCAGAGTATTTTTTATAATAAATGCTCAGTAATAGTAATATAATACATAACTGGGGGATTCTGGAGTGGTACAGTGGTAAGAAATCTGCCTGCCAATGCAAGAGGTGCAAGAAACCCAGGTTTGATCCCAGGATTGGGAAGATCCCCCAGAGGAGGAAATGGCCACCCACTCCAGTATTCTTGCCTGGGAAACGTCAGGGACTGAAGAGCCTGGTGGTCTACAGTTCATGGGGTCACAAGAGTTAGACACGGCTAACTGACTGACACCCAATATGTAATATAAAATATAATCACAATCACTTATTAGGGCTTATTGAGTCCCAGGCACTGTTCTAAGGGCTTGATTTATATTAACTGGAGATGGATAGATTTACTCTGCCCCTTATACAGATAAAATATGGGGAGTGCTTAAATTTATAGTTGTCATTTGTTAGATGAGTGAGGCAGGAGGAAGGGAGCTAAATTTACTGAGTTACATCAGAAGTGTCCTGAATTCTGAAGCCAGCGGAGAATTATTGGTCTCTTTGCTCCAATAGCATCTTTTACACAAATCAGTCCATCTGCATTCCCCAGCGCTCCATGTCTGTTTCATCAGCTCTTCCTCTGGCCTCTGGCTCAGCCCGTTCTTTTCTACTTCGGCCTCCGGCAAACTAGCATCTGCTTCTGGAATCCCTTCCCTGAGCATCAGGTCTTCCCGCGGCCCCTGATGCGTCATGATGCTGAGGGAGAGGGGCAGCCGCACTCGGCCCCCGCGCGCTGCTTTCTCACTCACCCCCGGGTCCAAAGTTAACACCCAGCAATCATCAGAGCTCCCGGGTCCAAAGTTAACACCCAGCAATCATCAGAGCTCAGCGCTCCTGAGCGGCTCCCCTCTGCGGGAGGTGGGGAGCGCCCGCCCCGCGCGCGGAGTCCCACGCCCAGCCCCTCGCCTTGTCCTCCGTGAGCTTCCCGGACCCAGGTCCCAGGGGGCCTCGTGCCGGGTCGGCGGGCAGCCCTCCACGGGAGGAGGCCCTTCGTTAGCAGGAACCCGCACACAGACCGGGGCTTCTGCTAAAGCACAGCGCTTAAAAGCCAAGCTTCTAACCAGGAGCGGCGGCTTCCAGTTCCGGCTCTGCCGTTTCATTCGTACAGACGTGTAACAAGTTTTAAATTTTTTTCCAAGCGGTGTTTATTTTTTCCTTCACGAAAAATTTTTCTATAAAGGAAAGTTGCAAACACGTACGCTGATAAAGAGATTAATAATTAACCTCTAGTTATCCCTTGGTTAGCAATATCGTGTTTCATCTTTATCCTCTGACAGCCCTTTCCTGATGGATTATTTTGAATCAAACCCCAGATATCTTCCCATTCCATCCACAGCTTTTTTAATTGGAGTATAATTGCTTTACGACGTTGTGTTAGTTTCTGCTGTAGGACAACATGAATCAGCCACGTGTATACACATATCCCCTCCCTCTGGAGCCCCCCAACCCCCCGAGCTCATCGCGGAGCATCCAGGGGGGCCCCTGTACTAAACGGCAGCTCCCCGCTAGCCGCCTCTGTGACACATGGTAGCGGATACGTCCGTGCTTCCCTCCCAAACTGTCCCATCCTCTCCTTCCCCACCGTGCCCACAAGCCCACACTTCACGCATTTTTTAATCTTTTAGTTTCCTCACTGGCAAAATTAGTGTAATAATACCTACCTCAGATAGGCTGGTGTGATCCTGAAACGAGATATGAATGAGCGCATCTCAGCATAGAGCTAATGAAAAGAACAATCACTCAGTAAATGTTAACTGAAAGTGAAGTCGCTCAAATGCATCCCACTCTTTGCGACCCCATGGACTGTAGCCCACCAGGCTCCTCCATCCATGGGATTTTCCAGGCAAGAGTACTGGAGTGGGGTGCCATTTCCTTCTCCAGGAGATCTTCCCGACCCAGGGATTGAACCCAGGTCTCCTACATTGTAGGCAGAGCTTTACCCTCTGAGCCACAAGGGAAGCCAACCCTGTCTCTAGGGTCATGGCCAAGAGCTCTCCCCTTTCCACCTGATTTTTGCTGTGATTCATTTTCATCCTGATGAAAACAGCTCGTGGACCCTTTCATATATTAGGTGCTGCTCACAACAATGACACGACCTGGATGTGTTGCTTTGGGTGAGTCTGTTAACCCCTCCCTTCAACCCTGCTGGGCCTGACGAAATTAGGCTCCTTCTCCAAGAATTCCTCAGGCTCCAAAAGGCTGACATTTTGAGAAACTGATTTTTTCTTTTTCGAAACTTTCTATATAGGAATGTGTTCAGTCATGTCCGACTCTGTGTGGCCCTGTGGACTGTAGCCCACTAGACTCCTCTGTCCATGGGGTTCTCCAGGCAAAAATAGTGTAGTGGAATGCCATTCCCTATTCCAGGGGATCTTCCCAACGCAGGGATCGAACCTGCGTCTCTTGTCTGCTGCACTGGCAGGCAGATTTGTTACCTCTAGTGACACCCGGGAAGCCCTTACATAGGAATAAAGTTTACCAAAAGAAGTTCATGTTTCATGGAGATCAAGTTAGCAATCTTCAGTCTGAAAATAAAAATGACCCGACAGAAATAATTCTATATGAAGGTGAGAGTAAAAGTGTTAGTCGCTAAGTCATGTCTGACTCTTGCGAGGCTCCTCTGTCCATGGGATTCTCCAGGCAAGAATACTGGATTAGACTGCCACGCCCTCCTACAGGGGATTTCCCCAACCCAGGAACTGAACTCAGATCTCTTATGTTTCTTGCATCGGCAGGTGGGTTCTTTACCAGTAGCACGACTTGGGAAGCCCTTTACAAGCAGTAATAAACAAATTCAGGGGACATTTCTGGTCATGCAGATTGTTCAAACAAAACCAGATAAGGGACTCCCAGAAGAGACTGTGAAGGAGAGATGGCGAGATTTTCTGGTCAAGACAAATGTTCTTCACTAGGCTTGAAGATAAACTGGTCCAGGAGATCCTAAGGCTAGGAGAGGCAAACTCAACTAACTATAAGTGAGCTTTAATACTGAATTCAAACCTGGGATCATTTAGGAGGTAAACATCTNTGGTCAAGACAAATGTTCTTCACTAGGCTTGAAGATAAACTGGTCCAGGAGATCCTAAGGCTAGGAGAGGCAAACTCAACTAACTATAAGTGAGCTTTAATACTGAATTCAAACCTGGGATCATTTAGGAGGTAAACATCTAATTATGACCTATACATTTTCTTGGGATTAAAAGAGAGTGGTAATAGATTTCATCTGCCATGCAAACTCTGATTATGCTAGCAGAGTACATCATGAGAAACGCTGGACTGGAAGAAACACAAGCTGGAATCAAGATTGCCAGGAGAAATATCAATAACCNGGACTCGATGGACGTGAGTCTGAGTGAACTCCGAGAGATGGTGATGAACAGGGATGCCTGGCGTGCTGCAATTCACGGGGTCACAAAGAGTCGGACATGACTGAGCAACTGAACTGAACTGAACTGATTATATACAAAAGAGGTTAAGTATAAAGATCAAATTACAAATTAGCAACGTCTATAGTGGACAGGAAAATGTAGAGTAGGGACACACAGTGTATTTTTCAGGCTACTCCAGAAAGTTTAAGAATGAGGACTAAAGTCACCTTATTTAATTACCTAGACATAACCATTGAAATGAAATGAAAGTCACATCCAACTCTTTGGGACCCCATGGACTATACATTCCATGGAATTCTCCAGGCCAGAATACTGGAGTGGGTAGCTGTTCCCTTCTGGAGGGGATCTTCCCAACCAAGAGATTGATCCCAAGTCTTCTGCATTGCGGGCGGATTCTTTACCAGCTGAGCCACAGGGGAAGCCCAGGAACACTGGAGTNAACGACCGAGGATGAGACGGCTGGATGGCATCACGGACTCGATGGACGTGAGTCTGAGTGAACTCCGAGAGATGGTGATGAACAGGGATGCCTGGCGTGCTGCAATTCACGGGGTCACACAGAGTCGGACACAACTGAGCAACTGAACTGAACTGAACTGATTATATACAAAAGAGGTTAAGTATAAAGATCAAATTACAAATTAGCAACGTCTATAGTGGACAGGAAAATGTAGAGTAGGGACACACAGTGCATTTTTCAGGCTACTCCAGAAAGTTTAAGAATGAGGACTAAAGTCACCTTATTTAATTACCTAGACATAACCATTGAAATGAAATGAAAGTCACATCCAACTCTTTGGGACCCCATGAACTATACATTCCATGGAATTCTCCAGGCCAGAATACTGGAGTGGGTAGCTGTTCCCTTCTGGAGGGGATCTTCCCAACCAAGAGATTGATCCCAAGTCTTCTGCATTGCGGGCGGATTCTTTACCAGCTGAGCCACAGGGGAAGCCCAGGAACACTGGAGTGGGTAGCCTATCCCTTCTCCAGGAGAGCTTCCCAACCCAGGAATTGAACCGGGTTCTCCTGTGTTGCAGGCGGATTCTTTACCAACTGAGCTATCAGGGAAGCAGATATAACCATAAATTCTCTGCATCCTTACTTTAAAATATTTTAAATATGGTTAATTAAAGAATTTAATGCAGTTTAAGCAAACATTAGAAAGTATGAAAACACAAAAAAGCAAGGAAACTCCACATAGAATTACAAATATTTAGGAAATATTTTTTTGTAATTCAACCCAAAATTTAATTCACCAAGATTCTGTGCCTCTTAGAGTTTGTTTGCTGGCAGCTCCTCCTAAAATAGGATTTGCTTTCATGTTTGTTTAGCAATTTATTATGCCTGTTTTTAAAGGATACTTTAAGTGTTTCAAAGCAAAACCCAGAGGTGCTTGGAAGTGAAATACAATCGATTCTCAAACTGGAGTTTAAAAGTTATCTCAGTAGGTATTTCTTCCACTGGCAATAAGTAAGAACATTAAACTTACATAGATTCAAAGTCTTTTCACCGGGCATTCCAGAGATAATGTTGTGTTAATCTCTCAGTCATGTCCTACTCTTTGTGACCCCGCAGGCTGGGGCCTGCCAGGCTCCTCTGCCATAGGATTTTCCAGGCAAGAATACTGGACTGAGGTGCCACTTCCTGCTCCAGCCAAAGGTGAGGTACAATAGTAAAGGATATTTAGAGGTTTGGGTAGTCTTTAGATTATATATACAACTACTCAATGCTCTGTGTTGACCTAAATGAAAAGGAAATTTTGAAAGTATCTATATATGTATACAAATGTAGATTCACTTTACTGTACAGTAGAGACTAACATAACATTGCAAAGCAACTATACTCCAACAAAAATTAATTTTTAAAAAGCCCAGAAAAGATTTAAGGGCTGCCCTGATAGCTCAGTTGGTAAAGATTCTGCCTGCAGTGCAGGAGACCCTGGTTCCATTCCTGGGTTGGCATAGGTTCTAAAAGAATTTTAAACTTCCAGTCATTATATATATATATATATATATATTCTAGCCTGGAGAATTCTGTGGACTGTATAGTCCATGGAGTTGCAAAGAGTCAGACACAACTGAGCAACTTTCACTTTCATACATACAAAAGAGCTAAGAAGACTTTAAGAGCTCAAACAACATTGTTACCAACAGAGATAACTATATTGCTATTGTTGATCAGTAGCTAAGTCCTGTCAGATTTTTACAACACCATGGACTGCAGCATGCTAGGCTTCCCTGTCCACTACCTCCTGGCGCTTGCTCAAATTCATGTTCATTTAGTCAGTGATGCCATCCAGCCATCTCATCCTCTGTTGTCCCCTTCTCGTCTTGCTCTCAGTCTTTCCCAGCATCAGGATCTTTTCCAGTGAGGCAGTTTTTTGCATCAGGTGGCCAAAGTATCGGAGCTTCAGCTTCAGCATCAGTCCTTCCAATGCATATTCAGGGCTGATTTCCTTTAGGATTGACTGGTTTGATCTCCTGGCAGTCTAAGGGACTCTCAAGAGTCTTCTCCAGCACCACAGTTCAAAAATGTCAATTAACAAACCATTATTTTCAGAGATGCTAACTAGTTTAGCCCCCCTATGGCAGGGGTCCCCAGCCTGCCAATCTAATGCCTGACAATCTGAGGTGGAGGTGATGTAATGATAGAAATAAGGGGCACAGTACATGCAATGTGCTTGAATAATCATCCCGAAACCAACACCCCCACACACACCCTTCTATGGCAAAATTGTCTTCCCTGAACCCATCCCTGGTGCCAAGAAGGCTGGGGAACCACTGCCTACGGAATGCTGCTGCCACCTCGTGGAAGCGCGCCTAGATTGCAGAGAGTTTTAAGAGATGACTGAGGGGCTAAACGGAGAAGGGCATGGCAGCCCACTCCAGTATTGTTGCCTGGAGAATCCCACGGACAGAAGAGTCTGGTGGGTTACCGTCCACAGGGCTGCAAAGAGTCAGGCATGCCTGAGCGACTGAGCGACAATGAGGGACTGAAATCCACATGAAAGGGAAAGACGCTCAGTCCTGTCCGACTCTTTGCGACTGTATAGTCCATGGAATTCTCCAGGCCAGAAGACTGGAGTGGGTAGCCTTTCCCTCCTCCAGGGGATCTTTCCAACCCAGGAATCGAACCGGGGTCTCCTGCATTGCAGGTGGATTCTTTCCCAGCTGAGCTATCAGGGAAGCCCTAAAATCTACATGAGAACCCAGCATTCTGACTTACCGGTGGCTCGGCTGGTAAAGAACCTGCCTGCCAGTGCAGGAGATACAAGAGAGGGGATTTGACCCCTGAGTGCAGAAGACCCCCTGGAGAAGGAAGCAGGAATCCATTCCACTGTTCTTGAAATCCCATGGACAGAGGAGCCTGGAAGGCTACAGCCCATGGGGTCACACAGAGTCGGACACTACTGAGCACGCATGCACACACACACACACACACACACACACACACACGCTATATGCCCAGCAAGCTCTAAGTACTCTACCATGAGCTCCTTAAGTACATGAGCTCAAAACTTTCATGTCCTTCAGTTCTGGTAAATAAATCAGACCAGGCAGATGGAGAATTCCCTGGGCATATTGTAAATGATGAGCAACATTAATAAACAAATACATTTTGAGAATAATGTGATTGAGAACAGATAATTTGCAAGTTCACATTCACAGTACCATTTTAAACAAATCATATTGTTTAATTCCTAAAAAGAGGCATCAAAACAAAATGAAAGAGCAATCTCAAAGGGAGGGCATCATAGATCTTTTTAAAAAGGACTAACATTATCACAAGGCATAGGATTGAATCCCACCTATTTTGACCTATGTGGCCTTGTGACCTTCAACTGACCTCACATGAGCTCACGCTTCATCTGTGAGATGCATGCAAAGATGTCAACATTGCATGCTTGTGTGAGGGTCATGTGATGCACAGCCTACATGAAAACCATTATATAAGAGCTGTTCAAATAGGACAGATTACCAATTTGATTTTTAAATTCCCATTTCTCTCCAAAGAAATACCTCCAACTATAATATTCTGATACCAGTTTACTAGAAATGCATGATAATCTATACTATTATTGTTCTGAAGTAACTATATACTTTCATTAAATATGAGCTCACTGTATGTTTTAATTAAAATGACAACTAATTTGGACATAGTTTTAAAGAGACTCCTTCATTTTCAGAAAATCTTGACCTAGTGATTTTTATAAACAATGACCTTTGCTATCACTGTCGATTTTTATTACTCTGAGATTAGGAACACTAATTATTTAACACTAATTAGATTAGGAACACTAATTATTTGTGAGTGATGTGAACATGTTACTTTCAGAAAACAAGTGAATATATTACACTCTTTAGCTAGATAAGACAAGCTCAAAATGAGTCATTAGGAAATTATGTGTTGATAAGCAAATAAAATGAAAGTGCCCATAACCAGGTGGCTCCGGGGTAAAGAATCCACCTGCTAATGCAGGAGACACGGGAGGCGTGGGTTCGAGCTCTGTATCAAGCAGACCCCCTGGGGCAGGAAATGGCAACTCGCTCCAGCGTTCTTGCCAGGAGAGCCCATGGACAGAAGCACCCGGGCTGCAGCCCACGGGCCACTAAGAGTCAGGCGCCACTGAGGAGATGAAGCTTGGGTGGGCGGCGCTCTTGTCTGCTCCTCCAGGGTGTTTTCTTATCCTGTGTGTTCCGCAGCCACCCTGCGTTTGCTCGCCGAGTGATACCAATAGAGATTTTTTTTTTTGGTAAGAAGAGATCTTGATTAGCCTTGGGGGATCAGAGGAGCTGGCCACAGGGATAGAGCTTAATGAGCAATGTCTTCAGAACACATATGTGAATATATGTTCTCCACACCACCCCAGAGATCAATTAAGTACAAATCTGTAAATCTGGGTGTCGCATTCCTTTCTCTTTCGAAAAATATAAGACCCTCCAGGGCAAATATAAGAAAACATCTCCAAGGAGAAAGAAAAGACCCTCTCTCAAACTCACCCCTAACCCCAGCTTTTAAACACTTCCCAAATGAGCCCAACTATAGATATCAGTTGACACCAGAAGCGCTTCTTAAAGATTACGTCCTCTCCCTCTTCTCCCTGGGTATCTTTTCCCTCTACT
>SJYW01019609.1:0-11521 GCA_006410735.1 Raphicerus campestris | reverse complement strand
GTATACATGCATCATTCTCCCCCAGACCTCTCTCCCATCCAGGCTGCCACACAACACTGAGCAGAGTCCCCTGTGCCATTCAGTAGGTCCTTGGTGTTTATCCATTTCAGATATAGCAGAATGTCATGTGCTAGGTTTTTCATTTTACGGCGTTATTGTATCTTCACCACAGCCTTGAAGGCTCGTGGTATCCACAGAAACGCAGCTCCAGCATTTATAAACCCAACAAAGGCACTGGCCCCTCAGACTGTAAACAGGCCTGGGCTGATGCACCTACACCGCAGCTTCATGAGAGGGAGGAGACTCAGATCAAACTGAACCTCCCAGGATTTCTTGCCAAAATGAAAGATTTTTCTTCCTCTCCCAAGGGAGGAAGCCATTCTTCGTAAACAGAGTTCAGTGATGTAAAGTGCTTCACGCAGCCCTTAAGATACCTTCTATTTAATGTTCCAGAATACCATTCAAGGCATCCATATGTTGGAACAAAACCCTGGATAAGGTTTTCCTCTTGTTTCAATGTGTCCAGCTTCACTTTCTGACTCGAGAGATGAGGAATTTCATTCCTACATATGAAAACCTTCCCTCCAAATCAGTTCAGTTCAGTTCAGTCGCTGAGCCGTGTCCGACTCTTTGCGACCCCATGGACTGCAGCACGCCAGGCCTCCCTGTCCATCACTAACTCCCGGAGTTTACTCAAACTCATGTCTATGAAGTCGGTGATGCCATCCAACCATCCCTCCTAATGGCAAGACTCAAAACACACTTTCCGTTGATGTATCAACCCTCAGCTTATTNAACTGCTTCACGCAGCCCTTAAGATACCTTCTATTTAATGTTCCAGAATACCATTCAAGGCATCCATATGTTGGAACAAAACCCTGGATAAGGTTTTCCTCTTGTTTCAATGTGTCCAGCTTCACTTTCTGACTCGAGAGATGAGGAATTTCATTCCTACATATGAAAACCTTCCCTCCTAATCAGTTCAGTTCAGTTCAGTCGCTGAGCCGTGTCCGACTCTTTGTGACCCCATGGACTGCAGCACGCCAGGCCTCCCTGTCCATCACTAACTCCCGGAGTTTACTCTAACTCATGTCTATGAAGTTGGTGATGCCATCCAACCATCCCTCCTAATGGCAAGACTCAAAACACACTTTCCGTTGATGTATCAACCCTCAGGTTATTCAATTCTTCAGTCTCACCCCAGACACTTCTTATATACCTAGCTGGGCCATCAGTGGATTCCTTATTTCTGCAAGAAAAGCACACTTTAACCTATCGTGTGAGGAAGGAATATTCACTGATGACAACAATCACAGTGCCAGTTCCTTCAGCAAGCATTCAATCTCAGGAGCCCTGAGCCTTCCCCAAGATGTCTAATGCAGTAGTTAAACAACTCTGTTAAGCAGTCACTGTTACCTCTGTTTTGCAAATGAAGAAGGTGAGACTCAGATCAGCTACAAGAACTGCTCCATCTCCCACCACTGGCAAGTGGCAGAGTCGGGATCAGAACCATTAAACTTGTCCTAAAGCCTCACCGGTTTCATAACCACTACCTTACCCTACTCCCCTTTCTTCTAACCTGAATCGTTGCCCCCAAACAGCCTGAAGCACATCATAAACTCAGGTCCCTACTTTGCCAAACGGTGGACCCTACTTAAGAGAGGGCTGAGAGTTCCAGCAGAGCTGTGTCTGTTTGCCTCCAAATTTCTCCATGTGGCTCCATACCTGCAGCAGATTATTCTAAACTTTGTTGTGGGTCCCTTTCTTTTTGACAAGAGGGAAAAATCCTCTCCTGATTCTCAGAACTCTACACACCTGTCACAAATGGGTGCAAAACCTCTGAACATAGGGTAAAGCTNGCTGTGTCTGTTTGCCTCCAAATTTCTCCATGTGGCTCCACACCTGCAGCAGATTATTCTAAACTTTGTTGTGGGTCCCTTTCTTTTTGACAAGAGGGAAAAATCCTCTCCTGATTCTCAGAACTCTACACACCTGTCACAAATGGGTGCAAAACCTCTGAACATAGAGTAAAGCTTAAAGGTGAGGTGAGGTGAAGTCGTTCAGTCGTGTCCAACTCTTTGCAACACCATGGACAGTTACCTACTAGGCTTCTCCATCCATGGGATTCTCCAGGCAGGAACACTGGAGTGGATTGCCATTTCCTTCTCCAGAGGATCTTCCCAACCCAGGTATTGAACCCGGGTCTCCTACATTGGAGGCAGACGCTTTAACCTCTGAGCCACCAGGGAAGCCCCCACTGGTAAATATTCGATATTTGGTTTTCTGTCTCTGCCCTACTTCACCTTGTCTGGCAGTCTCTGCATCCATCCACATCACTAAACATGACCCAGTTTCATTCCTTCTATGGCTGAGTAATGCTCCACGTATATAGGTACCACATTTTACCCGGGCGATGAGGGTGGGAGGCAGGCTCCAGGGGAAGGGGATGTGTGTCTACACACAGTTGATTCGCTTTGTTGCACAGCAGAAACTAACACAACACTGTAAAGCAATTATGCTCCAATAATTTAAACAATCAATCAATTAAAGCTTAGGGGGAAACACACTGGTAAGACTGGGATTGCAAGAGATCTCCTAGAGTGTACAGATGATGGCATGATGACGGCTAGGGTGACGCTCACAGGATTTCATTATCGAAATTGGAGGACTTTGGTGCTGAAAAATCTGTAGCAGGAGCTACTGAGTGGGAAGAGGGTGGGCCCCAATTCTAAGAGCATCTCTCTGTGTAAGTTCCAAGAAGAAAATGGAGAAGGTCTATGAGATCTTGACAAGCAATGGGCAGATAATGGATTGATTTATAAAAGATTGGGGATATTAAAATGAAGTAGCTTTCCTACAGAGAAGGCGATGGCACCCCACTCCAGTACTCTTGCCTGGAAAATTCCATGGACGGAAAAGCCTGGTAGGCTGTAGTCCATGGGGTCGCTAAGAGTTGGACACGACTGAGCGACCTCACTTTCATTTTTCATTTTCATGCATTGAAGAAGGAAATGGCAACTCACTCCAGTGTTCTTGCCTGGAGAATCCCAGGGACGGCAGAGCCTGGTGGGCTGCCGTCTATGGGGTCGCACAGAGTCGGACACGACTGAAGCGACTTAGCAGCAGCAGCAGCAGCTTTCCTAAATTGAGCAAGAAAAATTCAGAGCAAATAGAGAAAGTTTTATTTCCCAAAGAGTGAAGCCACTGTCCTGGAATAATTTCTCTAATAACTGTAAGTTATAAAGTCTGTGTAGCAAGATACTAACACGCTCATATATACATACACTTTCACATGAAAAGAATATACCAAAATGTAAGTGCTGTTATTTCAGGAGACAGAATGTCACAGATCCCAGTTTTGAGGCTTTTGTGCATCAATCAGGAACAGCTCATGGTTTTTAGGATTAGTATTTCACAGTTGTTTGCTGAGCAAATTATTTTGCAGTTCTTATATATTGCTTTAAAATTCATAAAATAGTTTCCTTTTGAAAAATAAATGAAATTTGTTGGATTTTCTATATTTTAAGAGATAGAATAGGCTGAAAATATGATTTAAAATATAGTGAAGGTAATTTGGTTGACTTCCAAATTGTTTGGGATAAGACATGAAGAAGCATTAAGATGTATTCCAAAGGTTTAAGGCTCATTTGCACTCTGACCACACTTTTCCTGGTGCCTCCTATGGGGACAGGACCTCAGCTTAGAGACTGATGGCAGTTCTCTGACATGGAAAGACTGAGATTCCATGTGGATGTAGGAGATACTGATGAGAATTCTTACAAAGGGGGGTTAAATGGAAGTCCTTAATCTCGAAAGATGCTTCATACGCTGGAAATTCTAAAAACATAATTGANCCATGGGGACAGGACCTCAGCTTACAGACTGATGGCAGTTCTCTGACATGGAAAGACTGAGATTCCATGTGGATGTATGAGATACTGATGAGAATTCTTACAAAGGGGGGTTAAATGGAAGTCCTTAATCTTGAAAGATGCTTCATACGCTGGAAATTCTAAGAACATAATTGAAGATGGTTTATAATTGAGGCTTTAAACAATAGCAACAACAAACACTTGTAGAATGCTTATNCTATGGGGACAGGACCTCAGCTTAGAGACTGATGGCAGTTCTCTGACATGGAAAGACTGAGATTCCATGTGGATGTAGGAGATACTGATGAGAATTCTTACAAAGGGGGGTTAAATGGAAGTCCTTAATCTCGAAAGATGCTTCATACGCTGGAAATTCTAAAAACATAATTGAAGATGGTTTATAATTGAGGCTTTAAACAATAGCAACAACAAACACTTGTAGAATGCTTATTATGGGCCAGAAATATCCTAAAGCAGATTAGAAAGATGATAGACAGATAGATAGATAGATAGAGGGACTTCCCTCTTTGTCCAGTGGCAGAATCCTCCTGCCATTGCAAGGGACACAGGTTCGATTGCTGGTCCAGGAAGATTCCACCTGCTGTGGGGGCAACTAAGCCCATTTGCCACAACTACTGAGCCTGCATCCTGCAAATACGGAAGCCCTTGCACCTAGAGTGCGTGCTCTGCAGCAAGAGACACCACCACTAGGAGCAACCCGGGCGCCACAGCTAGACAGCAGCCCCTGCATGCTGCACCTGGAGAAAGCCCGCACGCGCAAAGACCCCCGGTGGCCAGTTTAAAAAGAAAAAGAGTTGATCGATGTGCATGCATGCTCTCTCTTCAGTCGTGTCCAACTCTTTGTGACCCCGTGGACTACAGCCCACCAGACTCCTCTGTCCATGGGATTGTCCAGGCAAGAATACTGGAGTAGGTTGCCATCCCTCCTCTAGGGGATTTTCTTCACCCAGAAATCGAACCCGCGTCTCTTATGTCTCCTGCATTGGCAGGCAGGCTCTTTACCACTAGCGCCACTGGGAAGTTCTGATAGATGATAGATGATAGATGATAGATAGATAGATAGATGATTGATAGATAGATAGATAGATGATAGATAGATAATAGATAGATAGATACACAGGTGATAGATAGATAGATAGATAGAGCTATTATTATCTCTCATTTAACAGAGAGTCACAGNTAGATAGATAGATAGATGATAGATAGATAGATACACAGATAGGTGATAGATAGATAATAGATAGATGATAGATAGATAGATAGGTGATAGATAGATAGATAGATAGATAGATAGATGATAGATAGATAATAGATAGATAGATAGATACACAGGTGATAGATAGATAGATAGATAGATAGATAGAGCTATTATTATCTCTCATTTAACAGAGAGTCACAGAGAGTTCAAGTGACCTGCCCAAGACCGCACATCTATTAAGTGGTAACACTGGGAATTGGATCCAGGAGTCCAAATCCAGGGCCCACATTCTTAACAAATAGCTTAGAGAGGTAATACTGAAGACAAATTTGAGACTGACACTACGTTAATATACTCAGACCTACTATTTGACAATTAAGAGCCTTTCCACGCACATCTGGCCTAGTCCTTTGGATTAAAAACATTCAAAGATGCCTTATAGATTTGTTTCCCAACTAGACAGCTGAGCCCTGTCCCTCTGTTGGCTTCTTTATTCCATTATTGAAACTGGAATCATGTTAGGTAAATAGTTAGGTGAGGGCATGATATAATTCACCTGGGGCACACAAAACCGTCCTAATAACAACTTTCTCTGAGGACTTAATAGACAACAGTTACTTTATACATGTTGGCTTATTTTATTCTTGAACACGTGAAGTAAGCACTGTCACCTTTTTTAAATATTTATTTATTTATTTGCGCCCCGGCCCTGGGGTCCTAGCTACAACATGCAGGCTCTTGAGCTGTGGGATAGGAGATCTAGCTCCCTGACCAGGGTTTGAACGCAGACCCCCCTGCATGGGGAGTGCAGAGTCTTAGCCATTGGACCACAGAGAAGTGTCACACATTTTAAAAGGATATTAAGGTCTAGAGAAGTTAGCCATCTCACCCAAAATGACACAGTTACCAAATGGTGGAGGTAGGAGTTAAACCCAGAGAGTCTGAATCCAAGGCATAAGCTCATATAAACCACTCTGTGTTTTATTAAAAAGCAAATATGTAAGACATCTGCCTTCTAAGGGAAAGAGAGAGAGAAGCTTTGCATTCTCTGTGTCATAATTCTCTGTGGGCTTCTCGGATGGCTCAGCCAGTAAAGAATCTGCCTGGAATGCAGGAGACACAGGAGACGCAGGTTCAGTCCTTGGGTCGGGAAGATTCCCTGGAGGAGGAAATGGCAACCCACTCCAGTTCTTGCCTGGAAAACCCCATGGATAGAGGAGCCTGGCAGCCTACAGTTAAGTCACCAAGAGTCAGACACAACTGACGTGATTTAGCACGCACACACGTAACTGTCTGTAGTACTCTGCCTTCCTCCTATGCATTTAATAATTATTGTAAGGCCAGACCCACTCCAGTGGTCTTGCCTGGAGAATCCCAGGGATGGGGGAGCCTGGTGGGTGCCGTCTATGGGGTCGCACAGAGTCGGACACGACTGAAGTGACTTAGCAGCAACTGAGCAGCAAGGCCAGACCCCGGGGCCGTGATGGGCCGCCCCTTCTCTCCCCCGCCAGCGGGGGAAGTCCCTAACGGAAGGAGCCTCCCAGATCCCGGGGACCAGCGACAGCACACTTCGCCAGCTAAAGCCGCCCCACCCCAGCCTTGTAGAAGGACCTTTCAGCCCGTACCGCCTCCCCCTGGCTACCTATCCGAACCCCGTTCACTAAACCGTACCTTTTGGGGCGATCTAGCCTGATCATCCCCCGCAATGAAGGCATATAAACCACTCCCCAGCACAGTCCGGGCGCGGACTTCCTCAACCTGCCTCGTTCAGGTCCGGGAACCCTGCCTGGGAGCCCCACCCTGGAACCCCGCCGGGAACCCCACCCGGGAGTGCTTCCCCATTAAAGCCTGTTAGACACTCTTTTTGGTGTCCTGGTCTCTTACCCAACAATTATTTGCTGACATCATCTGTCCTGTGGGTTATTATGATCCCAGGTCTGCATCTTGTCCTGGTCCATGGGAAACACGTCCACAACGAGGGCCTGGAACGGCTCCTCGGTGACCATGTTCATCCTCCTGGGGTTTGCAGACCATCCACAGCTGCAGGCCCTCCTGTTTCTGACCTTCCTGGGCATCTACTTGGTGACCCTGGCCTGGAACCTGGCCCTCATCCTTCTGATCAGAGGCGACGCCCGTCTACACACGCCGATGTACTTCTTCCTCGGCAACCTGTCCTTCGCTGACATCTGCTACTCTTCTGCGGTGGCTCCCAAGATGCTCTCCGACTTCTTCCGGGAACGGAAGAGCATTTCCTTCCGGGGCTGCGCTCTTCAGTTCTTCTTCTTCGTGGGCGCGGGTCTAACCGAGTGCTTCCTGCTGACGGCGATGGCGTACGATCGCTACGCGGCCATCTCCAGGCCCCTGCTCTACTCCGCCGCCATGTCCCAGAGCCTCTGCACACGCCTGGTGGTTGGAGCCTACCTCGGCGGCTTCCTGAGCTCCCTGGTCCAGTCCAGTTCCATATTTCGGCTCCGTTTCTGCGGACCCAACCTCATCGACCATTTCTTCTGTGACCTCCCACCAGTCCTGGCACTTTCTTGCTCCGACACCTTCTCCAGCCAAGTGGTGAATTTCCTCGTGGTGGCCGTCGTTGGGGGCACATCGTTCCTCATCCTTCTTGTCTCCTACGGTCACATAGCAGCTACCGTCCTGAAGATCCGCTCCGTGGAAGGTCGCAGGAAAGCCTTCCACACGTGCACCTCACATCTGATGGTGGTGACTCTCTTGTTTGGGACGGCCTTTTTCATGTACCTGCGGCCCAGCTCCAGCTACTCGTTTGGCAGAGACAAGGTGGTATCTATATTCTACTCACTGGTGATCCCCATGCTGAACCCCCTCATTTACAGTTCGAGGAACAAAGAGATCAAGGATGCCCTGTGGAAGATGCTGGGGAAGAAGAAAGTGTTTCCCTAGGTCATGACTGAAGACATATGCCTCCAAACTGCCAGAGATCTAAGTGGCTCATGGTGGCTTCTACCTCTGGCCTTAGGTAAGTGACGTGTTGGTGTGCCGCTTGAAAATGGGAGCGCTCCTTCCATACTTTTTCACCATTCCATGTGGTCATCTGTCTGCTGACCCCACCATGGATCCTCGAAAGGACAACCTACAGTATCACGCAGGGAACTCTAGTCTCTGTGGTGACCTAAATGGGAAGGAAATCCAAAAAAAAATACGGGATATATGTAAATATTCAGGCTTCCCAGATGGCGCTGGTGATTTAAAAAGCCTGCCTGCCAATGTAGGAGATGTAAGAGATGTGGGCTTCATCTCTGAGTCGGGAAGACCCCCACCCCACCCCCGGAGGAGGGCATGGCAACCCACTCCAGTATTCTTGCCTGGAGAATTCCATGGACAGAAGAGGCTGGTGGGCGACAGTCCATGGGGTCGCACAGAGCTGGACAGGACTGAAGAGACTTAGCAGGCTCGTAAACATATAACAGCTTCACTGGCTGTACAGTAAAGACTATCACAGCATTGTAAAGTAACTCCAGAAACATTTATTTTTTAAAAAGAGAAGCAAGTACTTCAGAAAAACTAAAAGAAATTCCCCAAGTAGCTTATTCTCACAACTGGTATTACAACCACCACCTTTTACGGGGTACCTGGTAGCTCGGACGGTAAAGAATCTGCCTGCAATGCTGAAGACCTGGCATCAGTCCCAGGGTTGGAAAGATCCTCTGGAGGAGGGCATGGCAACCCACTCCAGTATTCTTGCCCTGAGAATCCCATGGACAGAGGGGCCTGGTGGGCTACAGTCCACGGGGTTGCAAAGAGTCGGACACGACTGAGCGACCAACACTTTTGCTCTCATTTTCTCAGTTCATGCACTCTAGACCCTCCATTTGACCTCGTGAGAGAGCCCTACACAGAAGCAGAATAAAATGTAGCCTCTACATCATTTCATCTGAAGAATCTCCACGTATGAGTTTACTATCACAGCTGTCACTAATTGCCACCAACCTATTGGCTTAAAACAATATAAATTTATTATCTCATAGGTGTGTAGGTAAGGAGTCTTTTGGTTCCAGATGGCAGGGGGGCAGAGTTGGGGGCGTCGTACCCAGCTCTTTACAATACCATGGACCATAGCCCTCCAGGCTCCTCTGTCCATGGGATTTCCCAGGCAAGGGTACTGGAGTGGGTGGGCATTTCCTGCTCCAGGGGATCTTCCCGACCCAGGGATCGAACCTCATCTCTTGCGTCTCCTGCATTGGCAGGCGATTCTTCACGACTGAGCCACCTGAGAAGCCCTTACACTAGTCTACAACTTCCTTAAGGACAGTTACTGATTCCTGTTCACTGTTGTTCTTTTAGAACCTACCACGGTGTCTGGCACACAGTAGGGACATAGTAAATATTTGTTTGATAAATGAATTATTCACTGTTCCTAGTAATGTTGGCTTTTGCAGAGTATGGTGTTTATATTATTTCCTTATAGTGTGGCTAACAGTGAATCTCAGGGGCTGGTGACTGGGACGGAGATTAATTATCTCTGCTTTTAGAAAATGTAAATAAGAATATGTCCTTGACACCTCAGAGAGTAATTTGTGAAGCTGTGGATTTTTTGCAAATCCTTCCTTTGTAGAAACATTCACAGGGTAAATATAGCTAATCATTTCAAAAGGTGTAGAGAACCAGCTGCCTAAATGCACTTCTAGCCATAGACTTTGAAGATCCCTCCCCTATTGTCTAGAGTTGTGGATATTAACAGGTTAATATTTCTAGAAGAGAAATTCTTAGAGGTGAAAGCCTCTCTCCAATCTCTTTTTGTCTTCTCACTTCAAGTGAATGAATGCTAAATTGCTTCAGTTATGTCCAACTCTTTGCAACCCCATGGACTGTAGCCCGCCAGGCTCCTCTACCCATGGGATTCTCCAGGCAAGAACACTGGAGTGGGGTGCTGTGCCCTCCTCCAGGGGATCCTCTCGACCCAGGGATCGAATCTACATCACTTGCACCTCCTGCATTGGCAGGCGGGTCCTTTACCACCAGCACCACTTGGGAAGCCCCTTCACTTCAAGTATCCGCCCACAAACACACACTCCCAGCGTCAAGAGGAAGGATAACTAAGCTTCAAGTGTTCTGTCTCATTAGAGAGCAGTTTGGGGACTGGAAGGAGCTACATGTGCCTGATTAGACTGTATCCAAACAAAAATAAATGAAAATATAAACTTGTTAGGAGACAGACTGGCTGGGAGTGGCTGCCCACTGTCAGCTGGTATTTGCTCTGCGTGACTATGTACCACCCAGACTCGACTATGACCTCCTGGAACTCAGCCAGATGCATGAACTTCTTTAACATTTTGTTTCCAGGCACAACTCTAGTTTTTCCTGCCTTCCTATAAACTCAACCCAAATTTTCCCCTTTCCGCTTCTGCTCCTCTAATGGCATCCTCTGGTGAGTTTCCTGACCCATGTTTGAAACTTTGCTCCTAGGGAGAAAAAAAAAACTTTAAAAGAAAACATTTCTGAGGAGGTTGCTTGCTTTAGACCCCTCCCCAAAGAATTAGTAAGAGGCATATCCCAGATGATTCAGTATTAAAGAGTCTGCCAATGCAGGAGACACAGTTTTGATCCCTGAGTTGGGAGAAATGGCAACCCTCTCCAACATTCCTGCCTGGAAAGTTCCATGGACAGAGGAGCCTGGTGGGCTACTGTCCATGTGTTTGCAAAGAGTCTGACATGACTGAGCGACTGGGCACATATGAATATATTCCCAGTACCAGGGAGATTCCTAACATCCATGTTGATTGCACCTTACTGCCTGGAATTCTGAAATTCATCTGTTTGTTTAAGGCTGGTCCCCTTTTAAAGTGCCAAAGTTTCCTTTAAAAAAAAAAAAAAAGGTATTCTTTACCTTTCATTGCCGGGAGCCAGTGTGAGGAACTCTGCCCATGGCAAAGGTCATGAGGAAGGAGGCTTGGCATACACAAAGGTGTGATCAAGCCTCAGGAAACCCCCTGTTCCCGAGCATCCAACCCCAAAATCAGAGTCTGTTTCATGCTCTCACCTACACTTCTGACTTTACGGGGAGCACTCCCCCATAAACATTTCTCTCGGAGAAGGGGTTAACTTGCAGCTCCAAGTCAATAAAAATTNCCAACCCCAAAATCAGAGTCTGTTTCATGCTCTCACCTACACTTCTGACTTTACGGGGAGCACTCCCCCATAACCATTTCTCTCGGAGAAGGGGTTAACTTGCAGCTCCAAGTCAATAAAAATTCCTGGGCATGACAAGAGTATTTCAACTTGTAAACTCCTCTGAAGGTTCTCTGGCCTGCCTGATCAGGTTCGTCCAGCCAAAATGTTTACAGCCTCCCAACTGTGAGAGGCACGAGATGCTTTAAAACGTTCTAAATACAGACTCTTTTGAGAAGTTAGAAGATTATTAGTATAATATTAGTGGGTTGATTAGGAATTATATTGGTGA
>SJYW01019608.1:105537-135167 GCA_006410735.1 Raphicerus campestris | reverse complement strand
TCTAGTCAAGGCTATGGTTTTTCCAGTAGTCATGTATGGATGTGAGAGTTGGAAAGTGAAGAAAGCTGAGTGCCAAAGAATTGATGCTTTTGAACTGTGGTGTTGGAGAAGACTCTTGAGAGACCCTTTGACTGCAAGGAGATCCAACCAGTCCATCCTATAGGAGATCAACCCTGGGATTTCTTTGGAGGGAATGATGCTAAAGCTGAAACTCCAGTACTTTGGCCACCTCATGCGAAGAGTTGACTCATTGGAAAAGACTTTGATGCTGGGAGGGATTGGGGGCAGGAGGACAAGGGGACGACAGAGGATGAGATGGCTGGATGGCATCACTGACTTGATGGACGTGAATCTGAGGGAACTCTGGGAGTTGGTGATAGACAGGGAGGCCTGGCGTGTTGCAATTCATGGGGTTGCAAAGAGTCAGACACGACTGAGCGACTGAACTGAACTGAAAGGATCTTAACATTCCTCTCCCAACTTTGAACCATGCAGACGACATACCCCCTTATGGCAGAAAGAAAAGAGGAACTAAAGAGCCTCTTACTGAAGATGAAAGAAGAGAGTGAAAAAGCTGGTTTAAAACTCAACATGCAAAAAATGAAGATCATGGCATCTGCTTCCATCACTTTATGGCAAATAGATGGGGACACAATGGAAACTGACAGACTTTATTTTTGGGGGCTCCAAAATCACTGCAGATAGTGACTGCAGCCATGAAATTAAAAGATGCTTGCTCCTGGAAGAAAAGCTATGACCAACCTAGACAGCATATTAAATAGCAGAGACATTACTTTGCTGGCAAAGGTCCATCCAGTCAAAGCTATGGTTTTTTCCAGTAGTTATGTATGGATGTGAAACTTGGATTATAAAGAAGGCTGAGCACCAAAGAATGGATGCTTCTGAACTGTGGTGTTGGAGAAGACTCTTGCGAGTCCTTTGGACTGCAAGGAGATCCAACTAGTTATTCCTAAAGGAAATCAGTCCTGAATATTCATTGGAAGGACTGATGCTGAACCTGAAGCTGAAGCTCCAATACTTTGGCCACCTGATGTGAAGAGTTGATTTATTAGAAAAGGCCTTGAGGCTGGGAAAGATTGAAGGTGGGTGGGAGGAGAAGGGGATGACAGAGGATGAGATGGTTGGATGGCATTATCAACTCGATGGACATGAGTTTGAGCAAGCTCCAGGAGATGGTGAAGGACAGGGAAGCCTGGCATGCTGCAGTCCACAGGGTCACAAAGAGTCAGAAATGACTGAGCAACTGAACAACAACAGTCTTAAATTCATTTGAAAGAACAAATACTCAAGAAGAGCCAAGAAAGTCTGAAACAAAAGACTACATGGGAGGACTTCCCTCATGGTTCTGTGGTTAAGAATCCACCTGTCAATGCAGGGCACATGGGTTCCATCCCTGGTAGGGGTGGATTCCACGTGCTGTGGAGCAACTGAGCCAACGAGCCATAGCTACTGAGCCCATGTGCCTAGAGCCTGTGCTCCACAAAAGAATTCATGGCAATGAGAAGTTGGAGCACTGCAGCCGGAGAGTAGCTCCTGCTTGCAGCATCTAGAGAAAAGGCCTGCGTGCAGCAACGAAGACCCGGTGCAGCCAAAAAAAAAGACTACATGGTGGGGTTTTGCTTTAGAAGACAGTGCGACATAACAAGGTCATCTGAGAAAGCACATTTTAACATTAGCTTGCATCAGAATCTGCTGGAGGAAAAAAAGAAGAATCTGCTGGAGGGCTAAAGTACAGATTCCCAGGCCCTAACCAAAGCTTCTGATACATTAGGTCTGGGGGTGGGGCCCAATTATTGGTATTTGTAGCAAGTTCCCAGGTGATACAGCCTCTGCTGGGGTAGGGAATGTTCTTTGAGAACTGTTACTGTAACAAATCTACATAATAATTAGCAATTAAATTAAATTTTAAAAAGACAGTAGAATAGACTAGGGAAGCCAGAAACTAGACTAATGTATATGAAAGTGAAAGTGAAAGTCGCTCAGTTGTGTCCGACTCTTTGTAAGCCCATGGACTATACAGACCATGGAATTCTCCAGAATACTGGAGTGGGTAGCCTATTCCTTTTCCAGCAGATCTTTCTGACCCAGGGATCGAACCAGGGTCTCCTGCATTGCAGGCAGATTCTTTACCAACTGAGCTATCAGGGAAGCCCCCATACATGAATATTTATAAATGACAAAGGATATCCATGAGATGTGACTGAATAAAAGTATGATGCATGAAAGTTTGTATAGTGTGGTCTCAAGAAAAAGGCAATACTCTGTGTGTATAAATGTATATATTGTGTGTATACATGGTTAGCACGGGTTGAGGGAAATGAAGATGGGAGAGAAGAGGAGGAATAGCAGAGGCCTAGCTGAAAGGAAAAGAAAAAAAGAGCAGTGTCAAAAAGCTACCAACATATATGATATTATCACATTGATATATTTGCATAAAATTATACATGACAATGATTAATGGAGTGCTTATGACTATGGAGTTTGAACTGTGATCCAAAGACAACAGCAACTATGTTCCAAAGTGAGATGCCAGGCACTCCCATCCATCATTCACTCCACAAATAAATATTATATGGCTACAATGTATGAGGCTCTGATCCAGACAGCCAACAAAATAAAGCCCTCTTTAAAGGAGTTCACATTCTAGTGAATCTGTGCCATGAAGAATTTATCAAAAAGAAAGAGAAGCTTGTTACTGGGCCCACATCACAGGGGTTGGCACCGTTGGGAAGACAATGCTCAGGAAGAGTCCCTCCCATTGGAAGAGGGAGGAACCTGCTCCTCCTCTCAAGCCTTGAGAAGGGTCTCCAGTGGGATTTCTGCAGTTCAGAAGCACAGCGGACTGTGGGCTGATTGCCTCCTGGGAATCTAGAGGCTTGCTAAGTGGCAGAGGAGGCTAGAGGGAAGGAAAGAGGGCTGTATTGGGTATCCTTCACTCCCAGAAATTGCAGAAATAGTAGAGTGGCCACATACAAACTTTTTTTGTCCAAAACGGGACACTTTTAAGTGTGAAAATATTATGCTCAGAAAAGAGGCATAAATAGAATGGTCCTAGGCCAACTGGGTGTACAGCCCCTGTAGACACTGGATGAGTTTCTCATGGACCAGATGGGCCATGTGAGACAGAGTTGGTATGGGGCTGTCCACAGGGCCACTGTAAAAGAATATCCACTGTGAAAGAATATATATGTACATAATATATTGAATATATATTGATCTCTGATCCTGGTTCCTGGCACTGAGCTCCTGGAACCCTTATAATTTCCCAAGTGATCAGAACACTAAGAGCATCTCTTATTCTAATATTTGGTCTTTGATCCTGGTTCCTGACACAGAGCTCCTAGCACCCTTGGAATGTCCTCTGTGACAGGACTGAATTTTGTTCTATGAGGCAACTCTTGGTTGGCTCCTGGTTGGCTTCAGGATTGGGGCTGGTCACCGAAAAGACCACGCCATCAAAACTCAATGACACATCATCTCACAGTTGTTAGGATGGCTATTATCAAAAACATAAGAGATAACAAGGGACTTCCCTGGTGGTTAGACTCTGCACTCCCCATGCAGGGGGCCCGGGTTCAATCCCTGGTCAGGAAACTAGATCCTATATGCTGCAACTAAGAGTTTGCATGCTGCAACTAAAGATCCTGCAAATACATTACCACATGTAAAATATATAGCCAGTGGGATTTGCTATATGACGCAGAGAACTCAAATCTGGTGCTCTGTGACAATCTAGGAAGGTAGGGTGGAATAAGAGGCAGGAGAGAGGTTCAAGAGGGAAGGGACATATGTATACCTATGACCAATTCATGTTGCTGTATGGCAGAAACCATCACAATATTTGAAAGTAATTTTCATCCAATTAAAAATGAAATAAAAAAATACCCCACATTCCCTAATGAAGATTGAAGATACTGCATGCTTCAGCTAAGACCTAGCACAGCCAAATAAATATATGAAGTAAATAAATATTTATCAAAAAAAGGAGAAAACAAGTGTTGGTGAAAATGTGAAGAAAAGAACCCCGCCTGGTGCACTGATGGTGGGAATGTTAATCGGTGCAGCCACTGCAAAAATCAGTATGGAGGTTCCTTAAGAGATTAAAAACAGAACTACCACATGATTCAGCATTCTTACTTCTGGTATTCATCTAAAGAAAATAAAATCACTATCTTGAAGAAGTATCTGTACTTATGAGTCCTTTGTGGCATTATTCCCAGTAGCCAAGATATGAAAACAAACTAAGTGTCCATCAATTGATGAGTGGATAAAGAATATGTGGTATGCTTATATAATGGCGTTATTAATCAGCCCATAAGGAGAAGGAAATTCTGCCATATGAGGCATCATGAATGAATTTTGGGGGCATTATGCTAAGTGGCCTGCCTGCCAATGCAGGAGACTAAGAAACGAGGTTTCAATCGTTGAGTCAGGAAGATCCCCTGGAGGAGGGCATAGCAACCCACTCTGGTATTCTTGTCTGGAGAATCCCAAGGACAGAGGAGCCTGGGGAGCTACAGTCCATCAAATCACAGAGCTTGACATGACTGAAGTGACGTCACACGCACACACATGCTATGTGAGGAGGTTTTATCCAGCTGGCAAACCTGGAGAGCTGAGATGCCAGATCACCACAATGGTGCCAGTCAACAGAAACACCCCCTTCCTTCCCTGCATTCTGGCCCTGCCTGGTCCTTGACGGCTCAGAAGCCACAGCTACGGGCCTGAAGGAGGACCAGGAGAACCAGGTGGGAAGAGAGAGACATGTCACCTGAGCCTCTTCCCTAATAGTTGATTTCCTCCCAGCAACCAGGAGACTGGTGACTTTAAATCAAATTTGCAATTTTGGTCAGACACGTTCATGACTAAATGGAGACTGTGTTATGTGACTTAAAGTGATGATTGCACAGAATGTTTTTACTGTCTGAGAGGGACTGGAAAAATCTGCCTGAGTTTTCCCTTTATGTCNAAAACTCAATGACACATCATCTCACAGTTGTTAGGATGGCTATCATCAAAAACATAAGAGATAACAAGGGACTTCCCTGGTGGTTAGACTCTGCACTCCCCATGCAGGGGACCCGGGTTCAATCCCTGGTCAGGAAACCAGATCCTATATGCTGCAACTAAGAGTTTGCATGCTGCAACTAAAGATCCTGCAAATACATTACCACATGTAAAATATATAGCCAGTGGGATTTGCTATATGACGCAGAGAACTCAAATCTGGTGCTCTGTGACAATCTAGGAAGGTAGGGTGGAATAAGAGGCAGGAGAGAGGTTCAAGAGGGAAGGAACATATGTATACCTATGACCAATTCATGTTGCTGTATGGCAGAAACCATTACAATATTTGAAAGTAATTTTCATCCAATTAAAAATGAAATAAAAAAATACCCCACATTCCCTAATGAAGATTGAAGATACTGCATGCTTCAGCTAAGACCTAGCACAGCCAAATAAATATATGAAGTAAATAAATATTTATCAAAAAAAGGAGAAAACAAGTGTTGGTGAAAATGTGAAGAAAAGAACCCCGCCTGGTGCACTGATGGTGGGAATGTTAATCGGTGCAGCCACTGCAAAAATCAGTATGGAGGTTCCTTAAGAGATTAAAAACAGAACTACCACATGATTCAGCATTCTTACTTCTGGTATTCATCTAAAGAAAATAAAATCACTATCTTGAAGAAGTATCTGTACTTATGAGTCCTTTGTGGCATTATTCCCAGTAGCCAAGATATGAAAACAAACTAAGTGTCCATCAATTGATGAGTGGATAAAGAATATGTGGTATGCTTATATAATGGCGTTATTAATCAGCCCATAAGGAGAAGGAAATTCTGCCATATGAGGCATCATGAATGAATTTTGGGGGCATTATGCTAAGTGGCCTGCCTGCCAATGCAGGAGACTAAGAAACGAGGTTTCAATCGTTGAGTCAGGAAGATCCCCTGGAGGAGGGCATAGCAACCCACTCTGGTATTCTTGTCTGGAGAATCCCAAGGACAGAGGAGCCTGGGGAGCTACAGTCCATCAAATCACAGAGCTTGACATGACTGAAGTGACGTCACACGCACACACATGCTATGTGAGGAGGTTTTATCCAGCTGGCAAACCTGGAGAGCTGAGATGCCAGATCACCACAATGGTGCCAGTCAACAGAAACACCCTCTTCCTTCCCTGCATTCTGGCCCTGCCTGGTCCTTGACGGCTCAGAAGCCACAGCTACGGGCCTGAAGGAGGACCAGGAGAACCAGGTGGGAAGAGAGAGACATGTCACCTGAGCCTCTTCCCTAATAGTTGATTTCCTCCCAGCAACCAGGAGACTGGTGACTTTAAATCAAATTTGCAATTTTGGTCAGACACGTTCATGACTAAATGGAGACTGTGTTATGTGACTTAAAGTGATGATTGCACAGAATGTTTTTACTGTCTGAGAGGGACTGGAAAAATCTGCCTGAGTTTTCCCTTTATGTCGGGGGTAAAGCGGAAAGGACACTGAGAGATGAAAAGAGAATTGCTTTAGTCCAAGAGTGCATTTGTTCAATCTAAGAGTTATATCAACTCACAAAATACGTAAATGAATTTCAATAGATAAAAACTGAGTTGTACTTTTCTCTCCCCATTAGAAGAAGGTTACCTCTGCTCTGAGTCAGGGATACCATATCTTGGGGGTCATGAATAGCTGAAGAGTTTCAGCACCAAGAAATGGAAAGGTCTGGTGTACAGAAGATAACCTCATCCACATTCCTATCTGAATGTTCTGTGCTGGATAGGCACTTCCTTTTCAGAGGCTGAGAAATGACGTTTCTGAGAGTTGTAGAGATCTGACCTTTCTTGAAGAGGTGAGTGCAAGATAACTGTCAGGCTGGTCAGTCTTTCCTCAGGCTCAGAGAATGATGTCCAAATATTAAGGATACTCTGAGGGGCCCAAGAGATGGCAGAGAGGAAGTTCCCAAGCATCATTCCACAGCAAAGGGCAGGAGGGTAACCATGGCAACCTTCATAGACAGGCCAGGGCTTTGGGTACCACTTGGATTCTCACAGGCCTCTAGGATGAGGAGGCACTCCTAGAACATGACAGAGATTGAATTTCCTGACACTCTGGTGAAAGAAACTTAGAGCCAGATTAAATTTGATTGTGAGGTGAGTTAATAGACACTCGGGAACACAGTGGATTTTGGCTATATTCGTCTATGCCCTGAGCATGCACCGTAAATGAAAGTCACAGAAAGCAGAAGAGTTTCACATTTTCCAACAATTACTCAAGGATGATTAGTCTGATCCTTAAATTGAGCTCATCAACCTAAGGTGAAGCTGGGAAAGAAATTAACCTGACACAGCGCTAATTCTACACTGGATGGCATTCTCCTAGGGTTGATTCTATTTTCCTGAGCAGCGTGGATGCCACCACAGGAGGAATGTAATTACTTCATCACTATCGTCGAGTGAACTTTGCTCTGCCTTTCTGTGGTGGCATGGCTCAGTCTGGCCTCTAAATTCAGGAATGACCCCAAGCTCAGTCCACCTCTACTCACCTCCTTTCCATCCCCTCCCTTTTCCCATCTGGTTCTCTGTGGGTGCCTCTTGTATTTATTTCTCTGGTACAATCTCTTCCCTGATGAGATAGATAAGGCATACCCTTCTTGTGTTTCTCCTTTACTCTCATGCTATTTCCACAGTTGTGATACTCCTGTCATTAGATGTACAGGTTTTTTCCCACATCAAACAATTCTCTGTAGGACACCAGTATCTAGGAAAGTGTGTGGCACAAAATAGGGACTCTAAAGCATTTGCTGCTGAATGAATAAATGAATGAACCTCCGTTTACCTAACAATGTAGAATGAAAACAGGAATGAGAGGCTGCCTTTAAGAGCTCTCAGAACTCAGAAGCATAAGGTTCCTAAGTTGTCAATTCCTCTTTTCCCCTGCCTCCTATTTCTTCTTAGGAATACAATGAGCAAGAGGTAACAACCTAAACAGCTTCCACATCTCAGGAGATTCCAGATGCCTCCCTCCCCTCTGTAGCAAGGCATTAGACAGGGCTGAAGAATTACCCTATCAAGCCACAGAACTCCGTAAAAATCAATGGAATGGGGAATGGGACAAAGGCTACAGGTCCTGGGGAAGGAGGAGGTGGGTAGTGGCCCATGAAGTCATCAAACTCTGTACTTGGGCCATGTTGGTCCATCAGTGGTAGGAGAATATGTTGGGGACAGATTCTTAAAAAAAACACACAACAGTCTTTCTCTTAGAAAGTGAGTTCTGTCTGGGCAAAGTGAGTAAGCTCAGGAAAGTGCTGAGCTTAGCACATTTAACTACAAATGAAACAAATAAACAAGAGTGAGATGCACTGACCTGGAGCAAAGAGATTTGCCAAATGTTTCTGACTATCACAGATCCCTGGCTCTCCATCCCTACAATTCTATTTTCATCCTTGCCCCTCAGGGGAGAAATTCACAGGAGTATTGCAAAGGTTGCCATACAGCCCGAAAATCAGGAAGGAACCACAGAAGTAATAAATTCATTTCCATAGTAACAGGCTCCAAACCATCCCTGCTGCCAGTAGAATGAACCGATCTGATTCATTCCAGCAAATGTATCCACAGGAATGGTGCAAAGAAGTCAGTCTGAGAGTCCAGAGAAATAGCATGCTCAGAAATTCAGGGTGGGTTCCAAGTCTTAACAAACAATCTGACACAATTTAAACACAAATATGAAAGGAAGTAGCAAGTTTTCTCTGCTTTGAAGGGAGTGATTCATCATCTCACTGTAACCCACAAAGCCCTCACCCCCTGAGGCAAATGTCCCCTTTGAAAGCTTCATTATTAAATCCAGCTGGGTTCACATGACAACTCAAAGTCATGGCATCCCAAGTGGCCCGAAGTGCCCCAGGAGAGATTTCAGAGCCAGCCCTTCCATTCGGTGTCCACCATTTTCACCACCTCTGCTTCACCTAGCAGTCACGTCCTTGTGTGGTAAGGGATGGAGACATAGGTTCACCTGCTCACTCATTCATTCAACAGTCCTTACATGTCTTCTATTCTATGGATGTGGTATTAAGCACTGAGGACGCCAAAGGGCTGAGAAAGGGCACTTGTTCTTAAATAACTCATATTCTGCTGGGGCACAGGGACATGTCACAAAGCCACAACAATGTGGAAATGTCAAAATAGGATCAGGAACTTAGAGGAGAGAGTCTACCTCAATCTGAGGTGATGGAGTTGCATCTTACAGAATGGGTGAGATTCTGCAAAGGGGAAATTCTTTTCTTTAAAAATTTTTAATTGGATGATAATTGCTTTACAACATTGTGTTAGTTTCTGCTGTACAACAACGTGAATAAGCTCTTAATATATGTATACATACATTCAAGGGCTTCCCAGTTGGCGCTAGTGGTAAAGAACTCATTTGCCAATGCAGGAGACCTAAGAAGTGCAAGTTCAATCCCAGGGTCAGGAAGATCCCCTGGAGGAGGTATGGCAACCCACTCCAGTATTCTTGCCTGGAGAATCCCACAGATAGAGGAGCCTGGTGGGCTATCGTCCACAGGGTCGCACACAGTTAGCCACCGCTAAAGTGACTTAGCACACATGCATGCATATGTACACCCCCTCCCTCTTGAGTTTCCCTCTCCCCTTCCAACCCATCCCTCTAGTTCATCACAGAGCAGTGAGCTGAGCTCCAAAGGGAAAATTCTTAACAGAGGAAATTCTAAAGTGTCAAACATGAAGACATAACAAGGATGGTGCATATGGGGAGTGTTGGGGATTGTGTGTGGTTGGGTGGGGGTGCTGAAGGAAAGCTGGGTGAAGTTGGCAAGGCAGGTTGGGTTCTTATCAGGCAGGACTTTGCAACTCTACTCAAGTCTGTGGGCTTGATCCATTAGGGCAAGTGCACTGGGCAAACACTGCTGATGGCCTTTGGCCAGCAAGTTTGCGATGATGTCTGCAGTTTAGGAAGAGAGCCTCGACAGCAACTATGGAGGCAGGGAGACTAGATGGCGGGGCTGGGTAGGGGGGTTCTAATCTGTAGGAGTCAAAGCAAGAGGTGATAAATATGTGAACTAGGACAGTTGCCACTGTCCAGAAAGAGAGACGGGATGCAGATAAGACATGCGTAGGAATTTAGAATCATCAGAACTTGGTGACAGGATGGAGCTGGAGGATGAGGGAGGAGAGGGAGTGCAGAATGACATGGCTTACCTTGTCAATGCTACTGAAAACATGTGTGTAGCACGGGCTGCATCGGAGGAAGAGAACCTCTGATGGTGGAAGAGGTGAGTGGGCTTGAAGGTCGAGCATCCTTCACTGCCCAGACAGCATCCCACTACAAAGAATTATCTGGCCTCCAAATGGCATGCTGAAGTTGAACAAACTTGTTTTAACCTGATGGCTACAATCTAGTTAAGATGAGATCAAAATTAAATTGAGATTAAAACTAAAATAAGTTAAAATGAGATGTTTCTGGGATGTCTGAGGTTATGTTCAGAATTTCTTTCTTTAAACATATTTCGTTTCATTTTATTATTTATTGTTTAAGAAAATATTTATTTGACCGTGCTAGGTCTTAGTTGCAGCATGCTGCTGGCATGCGAGATCTTCAGCTGGAGACCTTTTTTAGTTATGGCATATGGGATCTAGTTCCCAGACTAGGGGTTGAACCTGGGCTTCCCTGCACTAAGAGCACGGAGTCTGAGCTCTCACTGGGCCACAGGGAAGTCCCTATTATTCATTTTATTATGATTATTTTTCACCACACCACATGGCATGTGTGATCTTAATTCTCTGACTAGGGATCAAACTGGCACCCTCTGCCGTGGAAGTGCAGAGTCTACCACTGGGCCGCTAGGGAAGTCCCAGCTTAGAACTTCAAAAACACAATACGGTGAGATGGAGCCTTAGGATTCCCTCTGCGCCTTCTTCATTCGTCTCGAGACTTGAATCTTTGTGGGAATGGAAGGAAAGACTTAAGGAGAGGCTAAGGAAATAATACTGGGTCAAAGGTCATCTTGGAGCACTCTGTGGATGTTTCCTTTGCCAGTCAGGGTAGGGTGCCTCCCATGGTGCTGTCCAGCAAAATATTATGAAGTTGATAAAACCTCCCAAGATTTATCAAGCTTGGAAAATTTGGTCTCTTCTATTTTGTCAAGTTGCCCAGGATTCAAACATCCCGTCGCTACTGAAAGTGGGTCCTGGCACCTAATACCCTAACCAGATTTCCAAGTCCTACTCCTTCATCACATCCTCTGGTTGAATTTATATAGGGGTTTATTTCTGGACTAGCCCATCATTCTGTTGATTTCACTGATTTAAATCCTGTAGCGTTATAAAAAGTTTTATTATCCTGCTGAAAACGTTAATTATTCTTTCCAGCATCACTCAACCCAAAATTTCTTTTCCTCTTCATAGTCTCAAGATTTTATCCTTCTAGATAGAATTAGAATACATCTGTCATTTCACTAAAAGTTCTATTGGCATTTTGATTCAGATTGCATTAACTTATGCATTAACTTGAAAAAATAGCCTCGTATCTTTGCTATATTTATTTTGCTTTCTGAGAGATAGATATGCTTCTTTAATCAAATCTTATTTTAACTCTTGGTAGTTTATATCATTATTGTATATTTCTTATTAAGGTTATTCTTCTGTGCTTTATGTTTTTGTTGTTCTTAGGAATGAAGTTATATTCCATATTTCTCACTGATTTTTTCTAAATAAGGAAAACTGACTTTGTAATATTTATGTTGTATTGTGCTATACTGATGAATTCTAATTTTATTTCTAGAATTATATCTAGTGATTCTCTTGACAGTTTTATCACATTTTAATTGTTCTGCTTGTTTTCAGTTCATTGGATTGCCTAGTACTTTTAGATGAATGTCAAGTAATTATGATGATCATGATTNATTATTGTATATTTCTTATTAAGGTTATTCTTCTGTGCTTTATGTTTTTGTTGTTCTTAGGAATGAAGTTATATTCCATATTTCTCACTGATTTTTTCTAAATAAGGAAAACTGACTTTGTAATATTTATGTTGTATTGTGCTATACTGATGAATTCTAATTTTATTTCTAGAATTATATCTAGTGATTCTCTTGACAGTTTTATCACATTTTAATTGTTCTGCTTGTTTTCAGTTCATTGGATTGCCTAGTACTTTTAGATGAATGTCAAGTAATTATGATGATCATGATTTTTTATTCAGTCAACTAATGATTTATTTTGTTTCCAGTTTTGGTGGGAATGTTTCCCATGCATCATCTTTGGCTGGGTTGATTTCCCCTCTTCCCTGGTGGGTGAAATTTCTGATTTGGTCTCATGGGACTGANGCTAGTGGTAAAAAGCTGTCTGCCAATGCAGGAGACATAAGAGACACGGGTTCAATCCCTGGGTCATGAAGATCCCCTGGAGAAGGACATGGCAACCTGTTCCTGTATTCTTGCCTGGATAACCCCATGGACAGAGAAGTCTGGCAGGCTACAGTCCATAGGGTCACAGAGAGTTGGACATAACTGAAGCAGCTTAGTACATAGGCACACCATGGTGAAAAATTTTTTTCCTAATGTGAGAGTTGCAAGTTAAGTTTTATTTGGGGCAAAATGAGGACTGCAGCCTGGGAGACAGCATTTCGGAAATCTCTGAGAAACTGCTCTGAGGAGGCAAGTGCGGAGCTAGGTTACACAGAAGTTTTTTTTCCTTTTTCAAACTTTAAACTTCTTATTTTGTATCTGGATATAGTCAGTTAACAATATTGTGGTAGTTTCAGGGTGAACAGCTAAGGGATTCAGCCATACATAGGCATGTATCCATTCTCCTCTAACCCCTACTCCCATCCAGGCTGGTGCATACAGTGAGTGGAGTTACATGTGCTACACAGTAGGCCCTTGTAGGTTATCTGTTTTGAATACAGCATTGTGTAGATGACCTTCCCAAACTCCCTAACTATTCCTCCCCCCTCGAGAAGTTTTGCAACAAAGAGCAGGTAGTCTGAACATCAAATGATTATTGTTAATTAAAGAAAACCAGATAACCCAAGTTAAGAAATTTAGCTCTTTTGTATGAATAGGAATATGCAAGAGTCTGGTCTCCCTGAGCTCATTCCTGTGATATACACCTCAGCAATCTGGGGTCAGTATCCTGTTTTGTATTCTGAATTCCTTCAGGGCTCACTGTAGAGAGTGGCTGCAGTCTGATGGCTGCTAAATGGCAGGTATTCTTTCCTTCCTGAACTCCCTCAGGGCTCACCAACTCACCATGCTTGTTGGCTATAACTGTTTATGACTGTGACATACTTGTTTACTAATATGGCAGGACGTTTTCCATTTCTCTCCAAGTGGCTACTATGGTAGGGGATCCAAAGATGCAACTGAAGGCCAAACAGAGGTGGTCCTGCCCTCCTGGAGCTTAGAGCCTGATGGCACAACGGACACCAAACAGGTAAACAGCCAGGTAAAGTACGTTGCACATTGAGAAAGTGCTATGGAGGAATAAAAGAGATGTGAGAATCAAAGGATTTTGTTTTAATGGTTTACCTTGCTGTCTTCTCTGCTGGTTGTGAAGTATTTGAGCATAATATCTGGTTCCCATTTATATAACTTGGCATAGTACTGTGAGCACATCTATTGAGCATGTATCACTTCTGGACTGAGTAAGTGAATGCTGAATTCAGTAAGTGAAAACCGTGATATGTAGGTCTTGCCTGAAGTGACAACTAATTAGTGACAATTTAGGGCATTACTCTTGTTTAAAGTGGAAGAACACTTGTAAGTTCACAGTCAACCTCAGAACAATGACTTCTGTGTTCTGTTGGTATTTGGGTTTATTTGATTGTTTGGTTCTCTCAGGCCCTGTAAAAACACAAACATAATCGATGGCTTCCAACTAGAATGGGCTCAAAGGAAGAATGCATTTTATTTAGGACATGGTGGCTTCCCCCCTGCATTTGTGATTAAAAACAGGAAGCAAATATGTATGATTCATCCGATTAACCTCAAAGGTGTGCCATTCAAGCGAAGTTCAGACAGTAGACCCACTCCGTTATTCCAAAATCCTTCATTAAACCAGCTCTATCTGTAGCCCCCACCTTCCTGCCTTCCATGTGATTCCAAGGGCCAGATGGTGTGACCACCTAATTTAAATAAAGAGCTAGCTGGTTGTTTCCTCTGGGTGCCAAGAAGATTTAGAGCAATGACCTGGCTCAGGGATAATATCCTCAAATACAATTTTCGGATTCTATGAAAAATTAGAAAGTGTACATAAAGATGGTCTCATCCCTCCAGGAGAGTCGTAGACAGACATGCACACATTTTTTTAAAGCATCACAAGAGACAACACAGCCCTCTCCCCCAAGGCCACTTGGTTTTTAAAAGCTATCGGTGTCAGGATCATCTTTGATGAGTTTGTAACCAGACGCTTGCAGCCTGAGACTCAGATTTCAGGTATTTTTGCTTTTTGCAGTGGTTGATAGAACTAACCCCATCTTCCTCAGAATCTACTTTTCCAGATACAGATTATATTTTCTTGGTAGGAAATATGAAATTAAATAATTTCCAAAATTTTAATATAATAGTTAATATATATAAAAGAATGCAGGTATATTTCTCGTGACACTATGAAGCATTATAGACCTAAGAGGCCATTGTCCACCTTAAGGTCCAGAACATAACCAATACTCTTGCCTTTATCTATGCAGTCTTCCTCATTCCATCCTTTTGCATACTAGCTCAGACAAAACAATATTTGAATGCTGGAGAGAGTGTGAGGAAAAGGGAACCCTCCTACACTGTTGGTGGTAATGTAAACTGGTGCAGCCACTCTGGAGAACAATATGGAGGTTCCTTAAAAAACTAAAAGTAGAGTTACCGTATGATCCAGCAATCCTGCTCCAGGGCACGTATCCAGAGGAAACTCTGACTCTAGTTTATGCACCATTTGTTCAAAACAGCACTATTTACAAGAGTCAAGATATGGAAATAACCTAAATGACCATCGACAGATGAAATGGATAAAGAAGATGTCGCTTATTTTACAGTGGAATACTACTCAGTCATAAAAAGAATAACACAATGCCATTTGCAGCAACACAGACGGACTTAGAGATTATCACACGACGTGAAGTTAGACAAAGACAAATACCATATGATATCACTTATATGTGGAACCTAAAATATGACACACATTAATTTGCCTATGAAGCAGAAACAGACTCACAGGCACAGAGAACAAAGGGGAAGGGAGTAGGTGAAGGCTGGTTTGGGAGTTTGGGGTTAGTAGGTGTAAACTCTTATGTATAGATAGACTGTATAAACAACAAGGTCCTACTGTGGAGTACAGGGAACTGTATTTAATACCCTGTGATAAAGCAAAATGGAAAAGAATATTAAAAAAGAATGTGTGTGTGTATAGATATACATACATATATATAAACTGGGGCTTCCCTGGTGGCTCAGTGGAAAAGAATTCGCCTGCCAATGCAGGAGACTTAGGTTCAATCCCTGGGTCAGAAAGATCCCCTGGAGAAGGAAATGGCAACCCACGTCAGTATTCTTGCCTGGGAAATCCCACGGACAGAGGAGCCGGGCCAGCTACAGACCACGGGGTTGCAAGAGAGTGGAACACACTTAGTGACTAAACAACAATTGTATAACTGAGTCACTTTGCTATACACCAGAAACTGACACAACACTATAAATCAACTATACTTTAAAAAAAAATCACCTGAGGGGTAGGAAACAATATTTGAAGACTGTGTTTCTAACTTTTGTTTTTAAATGTCTGTGACTTTTTTTTTTTCTGTATAAGATTTCCTTTTCTGTCTGTCTGCCTTCCTGATTTCTCTTTACCTTGAAATTTCAGCATTTTGACTACGATTTCCCAAATTTCCAAGAATTCAATGCAACATCACACAGACTATAACCACCTGAAAACAGCCCTCATCCCAATTCTTCCCTCCCATCTTTTATTCTACTGTTGCTATGCATCTAACTTAAACATGCAAAACCTTACAACTATTTTTTCTGGAAAAGGCTAGTAGAGAATTCCCTGGTTGTCCAGGCATTAGGGCTTGAGTCTTTCACTGCCCATTCCACAAGATGCAGTGTGGCCATAAATCAACAAAGATCAACAAATCAACACATTTTTACAGTGATTAAAAATTAAATTTATATTGCCCTACATTTCAACTATTCCTAGAAATCTTCATTTTTACACATAGGTCCACGTTTCCCTCATTATCTTATCTGTTCTGCTTTAAGAACATCCTTTTCATTTCTTGTCATACAGTTTCGCTGGTAATGAATGTACATTCCTTTAGGTTGCGAGACTTTTTAGAGTAAGCATTCTAAGTCACACTGAGAGGCTCACAGAGATATTGATAATTATGAGCCTTGGAGGAGTCGATGGGTGTCAGTTACAGGGCCAGAGAACACAAGTGGGTGAAATACAATGGGTGCAGGACAGTCGAGGCAGCAAAGATGCAGGAAACTAGAAATGGATCTCAGTCCAAAGGTAGCAACTATGCTCAGCTTCCATGAGGCTGCCATGTGGGAATGCAGGCCTGCTCTTTCCAGAACAGTTGATCTGAGGTGTTATATGGAATCACCCTATCTTACAAAGCAAACAAATGAAATAACAAAACAGAAGCAGACTCTTAGATACAGAAAGCAAGCTAGTGGTCATCAGTGGGAAGAGGGGTGGGGGAGGGGCAAGTTGGGGTAGAAGATTAAGATGTACAAAGTCCTCCTTATAAAATAAACAGGAGACAAGGACATATTGTACAGCGCAGGGAATATAGCCAATATTTTGTAATAACTTTAAATGGAGTATAATCTATAAAAATATTGAATCACTATGCTGTACACCTGCAACTAATATAATATTATACATCAACAATACTTTGAAAACACAAAAAAGAAATCACTCTCTTTTAAAATGTTGGCAACCAATTAAAAAATTTTAACTTGCATTTTCCAGACAAAATAGGGCTTCAGGTTAGGTCTGGATCACGGGTCAGTAGTTTGCAACCTCTGTCTTCCACAGTTTTCACGACAACCCAAAAGAAATGAATTACCAAAGAGAGATCATGTTTGATGAGAACTGTTCTTTTTTCTATCTTATATCTGAAAACATTCTATCAAGAGTGCCAAGCCCTAACCACTAGATCACCAGGAATGGTAAAAACATTCTATTGACTGGACTTGATGGATATCCCAGGGAAAGTGGTTAGTATTCGTGGGATATGCAGCACTGAGGTCACCAGTGTAAATTGAGTTATCTCTGGGTCTGGGCTAGATGCAAATGCGTGGGAGGTCCAAGACAAGGCAGTGGTGGGGGCTTTCCCAGAGAGCAACTAGACAGATCCACGAGCATTTATATCCGCCCAGTAAAGGAGCTGGCAGCTTTCTGTAGACCAGAGAGGGTTGCAATGAAGAAAAGAGAGCGGGGGACAGAATAGAAATTACTTACAAGACTGAAAGAAAGGCAAGGCAGGGACTTCCCTGGTTGTCCAGGAGTTAGGAGTCTGCCTGCCAATGCAGGGGACGCAGGTTTGACCCCTGGTCTGGGAACTAATATCCCATACGCCATGGAATAACTAAGCCCATGCACCACAGCTGCTGAAGCCTGCGCCTCTAGGACTCATGTGCTGCAACTCCTGAAGCTGAGGCTTAACCCTAACCCTAACCCTAACTGCGGAGAAGGCGATGGCGCCTCACTCCAGTGCTCTTGCCTGGAGAATCCCATGCATGGAGGAGCCTGGCGGGCTGCAGTCCATGGGGTCACTGAGAGTCGGGCATGACTGAGCGACTTCACTTTCCCTTTTCACTTTCATTCATTGGAGAAGGAAATGGCCACCCACTCCAGTATTCTTGCCTGGAGAATCCCAGGGACGGGGGAGCCTGGTGGGCTGCCATCTATGGAGTCGCACAGAGTCGGACATGACTGAAGCGACTTAGCAGCAGCAACAACCCTAACTGAGAGGATGATACAAATTAACAAAGATGATTATGTTGTCAGACTTAGCTGGTGGTTCAGTGGTTAGGAATCCACGAGTTCTATATGTGGTCTGGGAAGATTCCACATGTCATGGGGCAACAAAGTCCAAGTGTTCCAACTACTGAAATCCACACACCCTGGAACCCATGCCCTACAACAAGAGAAGCCACCACAATGAGGAGCCCAAGCACCGCAACTAGAGTAGCTCCCACTCACTACAACTAGAGAAAGTCTGTGCACAGCAATGAAGACCCAGCGCAGCCAAAATAAAGAAAGAACATTTAAGAAAGAAAGACAAGGCAGTCACGGCCCCAGCAAGAAGTGGGGAGCTAGGTTGTCTGGTCATCGCACCAGCTGGCAAGGAGTGAGTGGAAAGGCACCCCTCCCGTCACTGTACACAGCACTGCTTTCCCTTCTCCCTCCTTTAGCTGTGAGTGGAATGAACAAGCTCATCTGGCCAATGGCAACAGAGGACACTTGGCCACAAAAGGCAGCCTACAGGAGAATGGAGACTCCGGTTTTTGCTCTTCTCTGAACCCTTGCCTAGAACCTCACTTTGACAACACAGGCAGAGGCGAAGTGCTGACTTGTCAGCATAGTATAGCCTCCCAGGTGTGTGGGGTGAAGTTGTGCAGAGGATTGGGAGATTCTTAAAATAATACCCTGGAAGTTCTTCTCTGCATGACTCGAAACCATGTCAGGCCTCTAATGGCATAGCCTGCTGAGTTAGAAAAAGGCTTCTAGAAACCACAGTTTTAATCTAACAATAAACAGTCTCCCAGGGCCTCTTAGGCATGGCTGCATAAATCTGACTACTTAAAAATAGAGGTGCAGGAAGCTCTGTTTCACTTCACTGGCATTGAACACTGAGCCAGAAGAGCCGCTGAGACAACCCGTGCACTCTCTGGGTCTGTGGGAACTTCTAGTGGGAGGTAAACGTTTACTCAGGGATCCAGGACACAGAACCCTCCATGTCAAGATGCTGGACTGCAACAAAGCCTCCACGTGGACGTCTAGGTCTTGTCTGCCAAGCTGCTCTCATTTCGTTCATTGACCTTCCTAAAAGTCATACTCAGTTTTGCTCCCCAGTCCCAAATCCACTAGGCAGCTCTTTAAATATTCGAAGGCTGTGTCTAAGTCTCCTTCCTACTTGCTATTTTTCTAAGGAAAAAAAAAAAATCCAGGTCCCATCAACCACTGCTCAAGTGAAGCAGAGACCATGGCTCCACCAGTCAGGTTGCCCTTTTTCAGAAGCACACTTATTTTTATCCATGTCCATATTTATTCAACGCAGATCCATGCAGCACTCGGAGTGGTCCCTTGAGGGAGTCAGGGAAGGTTTGACATTGTAGGTGACATCAGACTTGAGGCTTGCAGAAGCAGGAGTTCAGCAAACAGAGTGGGCAATGAACCCAAGAGATAAAATCTGGACGTATCATAGGGATGAGGGTTGCATGCTCTCCTGGTGCCAAAGAGTTCCCAGTTACCATCCACCAAGAATGCTAGGCCTTCATGCTGTACAGATAATTTTGAGACAGAGGTAAGTAGCTGTCCCTACCCTGTCTAGAAAAAGAGGGTTCATTGCTGTTCACTGTTATATCCTCAGGGCCTGGAAGACAGAAGATATTCAACAAATATTTGGGAAATAAATGAGCAAATGAATGGAGTGAGGTCAGTGATAAGAAAGGCAGGAATCAGGGCAGGGTCATTTATCAACCTTCCAAGAACTTCCTCTCAGGGAATACAATAGCCATAGAGTGTGTCTGGGTGGTGGTGGCAGGGGAGGGTGGATGAATGAGGATGTGAGAGATGTGTGAGTGAAACTGACCAGGATCCTGTGGGGTTCCTGGCACAGAAGTCTTTCCATGTTCCTCATTCCTTGTTTGCAGGGAACTAACTCCAGCCTCTATGACCTTCTCTGAGTCCCAGTGGGCAGATTCAAACAGTTTCTAATCAGCAAAGGGAGGGGATGCAGAGACAGGGAGGACAGCCAAGAAACAACAATGAAGCCTTGGGGCAGGGTCCTTGTTCCATCTCAAGGGATACACCTAACAATATCTCTGAACTCTTTGTAGAACTACACATTCCTACAAATGGAAGATGTCAGCATTCTTCATTCCAGAGAAGACCACTTAATGTCAGGTTAAAGGAACTAGAGAAGCTCATCAAGAGATTANCTTGAGGGAATCAGGGAAGGTTTGACATTGTAGGTGACATCAGACTTGAGGCTTGCAGAAGCAGGAGTTCAGCAAACAGAGTGGGCAATGAACCCAAGAGATAAAATCTGGACGTATCATAGGGATGAGGGTTGCATGCTCTCCTGGTGCCAGAGTTCCCAGTTACCATCCACCAAGAATGCTAGGCCTTCATGCTGTACAGATAATTTTGAGACAGAGGTAAGTAGCTGTCCCTACCCTGTCTAGAAAAAGAGGGTTCGTTGCTGTTCACTGTTATATCCTCAGGGCCTGGAAGACAGAAGATATTCAACAAATATTTGGGAAATAAATGAGCAAATGAATGGAGTGAGGTCAGTGATAAGAAAGGCAGGAATCAGGGCAGGGTCATTTATCAACCTTCCAAGAACTTCCTCTCAGGGAATACAATAGCCATAGAGTGTGTCTGGGTGGTGGTGGCAGGGGAGGGTGGATGAATGAGGATGTGAGAGATGTGTGAGTGAAACTGACCAGGATCCTGTGGGGTTCCTGGCACAGAAGTCTTTCCATGTCCCTCATTCCTTGTTTGCAGGGAACTAACTCCAGCCTCTATGACCTTCTCTGAGTCCCAGTGGGCAGATTCAAACAGTTTCTAATCAGCAAAGGGAGGGGATGCAGAGACAGGGAGGACAGCCAAGAAACAACAATGAAGCCGTGGGGCAGGGTCCTTGTTCCATCTCAAGGGATACACCTAACAATATCTCTGAACTCTTTGTAGAACTACACATTCCTACAAATGGAAGATGTCAGCATTCTTCATTCCAGAGAAGACCACTTAATGTCAGGTTAAAGGAACTAGAGAAGCTCATCAAGAGATTACCTGAGACCAGATTAAAGGAGTGCAGGGAGGTGGGGGGCCTGCACACACCCTAAACCCTCCCCTTGAACTATTACTATAAAACTCCTCACCAAATCCTCCTGGGTTGGGACACACAATTTTTTCGGACAGGGACCTACTGTGTCTCCTTTTTCCTGGAAAAGCAATAAAGCTATTTTTTTCTACTTCACCAAAAACTCTGTCTCTGAGATTTGATTCATTACCAGTGCCCAGAGGCCAAGTTTTTGGCATCAAGAGGAACAATACAGGGACTTCCTTGGTGATTCACTGGCTAAGACACCATGCTTCCAATGTAGGGGGCCTGAGTTCAATCCCTGGTTGGTGAACTAGCTCCCACGTGCCACAACTAAAGATCTTGCTTGCTGCAACAAAGATCAAAGATTTTGCATGCCACATCTAAGATCTGGCATAGCCAAATGAATAAATAAACAAATATTAAACACAAAAAGACAAACAATATAAGGATGGTGCCTGCATATAGATCCATCTTGAGTCTAGAGAGGTGTGGTGGAATGGTAGGAGGGGAGACAAGGCTTAGAGGAGCAAGAGACAGTCCAATACTTGCATTTATTGCTTTCAGGACAAGTGAATAAATGAATGCCTGAATCTTAAATGGAATGTTGGAAGGAAGCAAAATGAAAACAGAAAAAAAAAAAAAAGACTTTCAGCAAAATGTTAATAAAAGAGTAAGAGGACAGAGTAAAAAGCAGGTATAAATACTAAGCTTCTTGCTACACAAATGGTAGGCAAGTCAGGTCAAGAAGCAACAATACTGGGCAATAGATAGGATTTAATCTGTGCTTGCTGCTGCTGCTGCTAAGTCGCTTCAGTTGGGTTCCACTCTGTGTGACCCCATAGACGGCAGCCCTCCAGGCTCCCCCGTCCCTGGGATTCTCCAGGCAAGAACACTGGAGTGGGTTGCCATTTCCTTCTCCAATGCATGAAAGTGAAAATTCAAAGTGAAGTCACTCAGTTGTGTCCGACTCTTGGCGACCCCATTGCAGCCTACCTGGCTCCTCCATCCGTGGGATTTTCCAGGCAAGAGTACTGGAGTGGGGTGCCATTGCCTTCTCTGAATCTGTACTTACCACATGCTAGAGATGGTACTAGACATATAGTAGTAACCACAGTATTAATATCCTTAGTGCTTGTAGATGATAGTTACAGCAGTGATGACGTGTGTGAAAATGAAGCTTCAGTTGTGTCTGACTATTTGGGACCCCATGGACTGTAGCCCACCAGGCTCCTCTGTCCATGGAATTCTCCAGGCAAGAATATTGGAGTGGATTGCCATTCCTTTCTCCAGGGGATCTTCCTAACCCAGGAATCAAACCTGGGTCTTCTGCATTGCAGGCAGATTCTTTACCATCTGAGCCATAATTCCTCCTATTCTATAGTTGGGGAAATTGGGTCAGGAGGAGGCAGTAAGGTGCCCACATTATACTGTGTGGGAGTGATGGAGCTGACTCTGGGACCCACAGACAGTGGTCTGGGTCCACTGTCCACCATATCACCTAGTGGGCTGCACACCTCTAGAAAACTACATGCTGAGATCCAAGGGTGGGATTCTGGCTGCTTCTAAGGTGGAAATCCAACACAGGTTGCTGGCTTCCTTCTTGACCCTATCCTGGAGAGTTCCCAGGAGCAAGGACTGTATTGGCATTATACCTCTTAAGAGAAACACTGGATTTAAATTATAAACGGACATATGCTTCGACCTAGCAAACTCACCTCTACAAATGTATCCCTCTGTTACGCTTGTACTTATATAAATGATAATGTACAAGGTTAATTGTTTTAAAGAACGTGTAGTAGCAAAATCCTGGAAACTTCGGTCCATCAACAGAGGCTGATAATGATATAAAAAGACTGTTGCCTCTAAAAAAGTACCAAATCCACATCTCACACCATATGCTAGCATAAATTCCAAATGAATGTATATCTAAATGTAAAATATATATACTATAAGTACTAGAAAAACATGGAATGAGGATGGATTTTTAACTATGACACCAAAGCCAAAAGCCACAAAAGAAAAATTCATAAATTTGATTATATAAAATTTTTTAATAAAAACCTATGCTCTGTCTTTAAAAATTTAAAATCCAACTGACATACTAGAAAAATTGTTGTAGCTTAAATAACACAAAAGCTCTAATTTACTTATTATATTAAAAGCTTGTATAAATTCATAAGACTGTATTTTCACATAAAAGACAGACTTATATATTTTCAATACAAAGATCCAAACTAACAGCTAACAGAAAAAGAAAGAACTGGCAAATCCACACACTTATGGACACCTTATCTTCGACAAAGGAGGCAAGAACATACAATGGAATAAAGCTAGTCTCTTTAACAGGTGGTGCTGGGAAAACTGGTCAACCACATGTAAAAGAATGAAACTAGATCACTTTCTAACTCCACACACAAAAATAAACTCAAAATGGATTAAAGATCTAAACGTAAGACCAGAAACTATACAACTCCTTGAGGAGAACATAGGCAAAACACTCTCCGACATACATCACAGCAGGATCCTCTATGATCCACCACCCAGTAAACTGGAAATAAAAGCGAAAATAAACAAATGGGATCTAATTAAAATTAAAAGCTTCTGCACAACAAAGGAAACTATAAGTAAGGTGAAAAGACAGCCTTCTGAATGGGAGAAAACAATAGCAAANAGACAGGGAGGACAGCCAAGAAACAACAATGAAGCCTTGGGGCAGGGTCCTTGTTCCATCTCAAGGGATACACCTAACAATATCTCTGAACTCTTTGTAGAACTACACATTCCTACAAATGGAAGATGTCAGCATTCTTCATTCCAGAGAAGACCACTTAATGCCAGGTTAAAGGAACTAGAGAAGCTCATCAAGAGATTACCCGAGACCAGATTAAAGGAGTGCGGGGGGAGGGGGGGGGCCTGCACACACCCTAAACCCTCCCCTTGAACTATTACTATAAAACTCCTCACCAAATCCTCCTGGGTTGGGACACACAATTTTTCCGGACAGGGACCTACTGTGTCTCCTTTTTCCTGGAAAAGCAATAAAGCTATTTTTTTCTACTTCACCAAAAACTCTGTCTCTGAGATTTGATTCATTACCAGTGCCCAGAGGCCAAGTTTTTGGCATCAAGAGGAACAATACAGGGACTTCCTTGGTGATCCACTGGCTAAGACGCCATGCTTCCAATGGAGGGGGCCTGAGTTCAATCCCTGGTTGGTGAACTAGCTCCCACGTGCCACAACTAAAGATCTTGCTTGCTGCAACAAAGATCAAAGATTTTGCATGCCACATCTAAGATCTGGCATAGCCAAATGAATAAATAAACAAATATTAAACACAAAAAGACAAACAATATAAGGATGGTGCCTGCATATAGATCCATCTTGAGTCTAGAGAGATGTGGTGGAATGGTAGGAGGGGAGACAAGGCTTAGAGGAGCAAGAGACAGTCCAATACTTGCATTTACTGCTTTCAGGACAAGTGAATAAATGAATGCCTGAATCTTAAATGGAATGTTGGAAGGAAGCAAAATGAAAACAGAAAAAAAAAAAAAAGACTTTCAGCAAAATGTTAATAAAAGAGTAAGAGGACAGAGTAAAAAGCAGGTATAAATACTAAGCTTCTTGCTACACAAATGGTAGGCAAGTCAGGTCAAGAAGCAACAATACTGGGCAATAGATAGGATTTAATCTGTGCTTGCTGCTGCTGCTGCTAAGTCGCTTCAGTTGGGTTCCACTCTGTGTGACCCCATAGACGGCAGCCCTCCAGGCTCCCCCGTCCCTGGGATTCTCCAGGCAAGAACACTGGAGTGGGTTGCCATTTCCTTCTCCAATGCATGAAAGTGAAAATTCAAAGTGAAGTCACTCAGTTGTGTCCGACTCTTGGCGACCCCATTGCAGCCTACCTGGCTCCTCCGTCCGTGGGATTTTCCAGGCAAGAGTACTGGAGTGGGGTGCCATTGCCTTCTCTGAATCTGTACTTACCACATGCTAGAGATGGTACTAGACATATAGTAGTAACCACAGTATTAATATCCTTAGTGCTTGTAGATGATAGTTACAGCAGTGATGACGTGTGTGAAAATGAAGCTTCAGTTGTGTCTGACTATTTGGGACCCCATGGACTGTAGCCCACCAGGCTCCTCTGTCCATGGAATTCTCCAGGCAAGAATATTGGAGTGGATTGCCATTCCTTTCTCCAGGGGATCTTCCTAACCCAGGAATCAAACCTGGGTCTTCTGCATTGCAGGCAGATTCTTTACCATCTGAGCCATAATTCCTCCTATTCTATAGTTGGGGAAATTGGGTCAGGAGGAGGCAGTAAGGTGCCCACATTATACTGTGTGGGAGTGATGGAGCTGACTCTGGGACCCACAGACAGTGGTCTGGGTCCACTGTCCACCATATCACCTAGTGGGCTGCACACCTCTAGAAAACTACATGCTGAGATCCAAGGGTGGGGTTCTGGCTGCTGCTAAGGTGGAAATCCAACACAGGTTGCTGGCTTCCTTCTTGACCCTATCCTGGAGAGTTCCCAGGAGCAAGGACTGTATTGGCATTATACCTCTTAAGAGAAACACTGGATTTAAATTATAAACGGACATATGCTTCGACCTAGCAAACTCACCTCTACAAATGTATCCCTCTGTTACGCTTGTACTTATATAAATGATAATGTACAAGGTTAATTGTTTTAAAGAACGTGTAGTAGCAAAATCCTGGAAACTTCGGTCCATCAACAGAGGCTGATANCCTCTACAAATGTATCCCTCTGTTACGCTTGTACTTATATAAATGATAATGTACAAGGTTAATTGTTTTAAAGAACGTGTAGTAGCAAAATCCTGGAAACTTCGGTCCATCAACAGAGGCTGATAATGATATAAAAAGACTGTTGCCTCTAAAAAAGTACCAAATCCACATCTCACACCATATGCTAGCATAAATTCCAAATGAATGTATATCTAAATGTAAAATATATATACTATAAGTACTAGAAAAACATGGAATGAGGATGGATTTTTAACTATGACACCAAAGCCAAAAGCCACAAAAGAAAAATTCATAAATTTGATTATATAAAATTTTTTAATAAAAACCTTTGCTCTGTCTTTAAAAATTTAAAATCCAACTGACATACTAGAAAAAAGATGTGTATAANTAAATATATAGATTCCACATATTTAGATATGGCATATTTTCATTTTCATTCAGTTCAAAATATTTCAAATTCTATTGTATTTTCTTTTTGACCCATGGCTAATTTAGGAGTGTACTGGGGATTTTAAAATTCTTTTTTATTTATTGTTTTCTAACTTAGAGCCATTGTGATCAGGGAACATACTTTATTATTTCACTTTTGAAATTTATTGAAACTTATTTTAAATTCCACCATCTGGTCTATATTGGTAAATGTTCCATATGCATTTGAAAACAATGTATAATCTGCAGTTGTTCAAAGAAATATTTTTATACATCAATTAAGTCATTAATTTGTTATTCATCATGCTGAAACCTCCTGTGTCCTCACTGATTAATTGCTTGCTTCTTTTACCAGTTACTAAAAAGTATGTGGAAGTTTAGAACTATAACTGTGGATTTGTCTGTTTCTCTTTTAGTTGAGTCAGATTTTATTTTCTGAATTTTGAAACTCTGCTATTAGGATGCATATAAATTTAGAACTGCAACATCCTCTTGTTGAGTTGACCCTTTTATCTTTAGTAAGGCTTGTCTTAAAGTCTACTTTGATACTGACATAACTACACCACTTTTTTTTTTGGTTCATGCTGGCTGAGTACATATGTTTCTGCCTTTATATTTGCAACATTTCTGCATCTTTATATTTAACTGTGTCCGTTGTAAGCTGTATACTGTTGGATTTTGATTATTTTTAATTTTGAAAATCTTTATCTTTTATTAGAATACTTAGTCCATTTAGTACTAATGTAATTATTGACATATTTGGGCTTAAATATACCTTGGTATTTGCATCCTTGAGTTATAAAAGATGATTTTGAATTAGTATACTCAGCACTTCCGAGAAAAATGCAAAGACCTTACAATAGTTTAACCCAATCTACTTCCTTTCCTTTTTGTAATATTGGTGCTATGCTTTTAATTATGCATATTTAAAACCCTCTGCGATAAATGGTTTAGTCTTACATAAAGTTTCTCCATTATATTCAAAAGCATACGTCTAGATGAATAACAAAAGACTCCAAAGTTCAAATAACAAGTCAAAAAAAGCCATGGACGTACTTATATCAATACTGTAAATCTATTCAACAAAGGACACCATTATCGACAAAGTTAACTGATGGAGGGAAGACTGAGAGGCCATGTTTGCAATCTCTAAAAGTAACCAATAGTTAGTACCTAGGACACAACAAGATGGGAGATCCAGCATTAAAAATGGGCAAACATTATGAACAGGCAATTCATGTAAAGGTAAAACAAATTGCAAGTTTACAAAGAGACGTTCAATTTCATGAGTGAGTAGAGAAATGCAAACAAGCAATAGAGGTGTACCACTTTACAATGATCAAACTGGTAAAAATCAAAAAGTCAGATAAATATCATGAGAATAAAGAAGAGAGAACGCTCTACACTGATATCACCATTGAGACCAAGTTGGTATCACCATTTCAGAAATCAATCTGACAGGCAGTACATACTTTATAACCCAGAAATCCTGTTCCAAGGGCTTTCCAGGTGGCTCAGTGGTAAAAATTCTGACTGCAAGGAGGAGAAGGAGATGCTGGTTCAGTCCCCTGGTTGAGAAGATCCTGAGAAATCCTATGGACAGAGGAGCCTGGAGGGCTACGGTCCATGGGGTCGCAAAAGAGTCGGACATGGCTTAGCAACTAAACAACGACAATCCTGTTCCAAATGATGTTCCAGGTCTGTAAGGGGACTTCTATGGGGATATTTATGTCAACAATGTTTGAGGATTAGGGATCGGAAGACATTCTAAGTGTCTATCACTAAAGAAATTAAAGAGTAAACTGGGGGGAAAAAAGTAAACTGGGATGGATGTGTATAAGGGAATGCTCTGTGGCAAACAATGAACTAGAGGTACATTAAATTTAGTTAATGAAATATATTAATTTAATTAATGAAATTAAAAGACACTTGCTCCTTGGAAGAAAACCTATGACCAACCTAGACAGCATATTAAAAAGCAGAGACACTGCCAACAAAGGTCTCTCTAGTCAAAGCTATGGTTTTTCCAGTGGTCATGTATGGATGTGAGAGTTGGACCAGAAAGAAAGCTGAGCACCAAAGAATTGATGCTTTTGAACTGTGGTGTTGGAGAAGACTCTTGAGAGTCCCTTGGACTGTAAGGAGATCCAACCAGTCAATCTTAAAGGAGATCAGTCCTGAATATCCACTGGAAGGACTGATGCTGAAGTTAAAGCTCCAATACTTCGGCCATCTGATGCAAAGAGCTGACTCACTGGAAAAGACCCTGATGTTGGGAAAGATTGAAGGCAGGANCTGGTTGAGAAGATCCTGAGAAATCCTATGGACAGAGGAGCCTGGAGGGCTACGGTCCATGGGGTCGCAAAAGAGTCGGACATGGCTTAGCAACTAAACAACGACAATCCTGTTCCAAATGATGTTCCAGGTCTGTAAGGGGACTTCTATGGGGATATTTATGTCGACAATGTTTGAGGATTAGGGATCGGAAGACATTCTAAGTGTCTATCACTAAAGAAATTAAAGAGTAAACTGGGGGGAAAACAGTAAACTGGGATGGATGTGTATAAGGGAATGCTCTGTGGCAAACAATGAACTAGAGGTACATTAAATTTAGTTAATGAAATATATTAATTTAATTAATGAAATTAAAAGACACTTGCTCCTTGGAAGAAAACCTATGACCAACCTAGACAGCATATTAAAAAGCAGAGACACTGCCAACAAAGGTCTCTCTAGTCAAAGCTATGGTTTTTCCAGTGGTCATGTATGGATGTGAGAGTGGGACCAGAAAGAAAGCTGAGCACCAAAGAATTGATGCTTTTGAACTGTGGTGTTGGAGAAGACTCTTGAGAGTCCCTTGGACTGTAAGGAGATCCAACCAGTCAATCTTAAAGGAGATCAGTCCTGAATATCCACTGGAAGGACTGATGCTGAAGTTAAAGCTCCAATACTTCGGCCATCTGATGCAAAGAGCTGACTCACTGGAAAAGACCCTGATGCTGGGAAAGATTGAAGGCAGGAGGAGAAGCAGGTGACAAAGGATGAGATGGTTGGATGGCATCACCGGCTCAATGGACATGAGCTTGAGCATACTCCAGGAGTTGGTGATGGACCGCGAAGCCTGGCATACCGCAGTCTATGGGGTCACAAAGAGTCGGACACGACTGAGTGACTGGACTGAACTGAGAGGTACATTTAGCAATTGTTTAGATCTTAAAAACATAATGTAGAATGAAAAAAAGTAAGATATAGAAGGAGATCTATAGCAGTATAATATTCAAATACACTTTAAAAACATCAATACACAAAACAACACACTATTTTAAAATATATAGTAGATACA
>SJYW01019608.1:73924-95694 GCA_006410735.1 Raphicerus campestris | reverse complement strand
TTGTACACCTGTGGATGATTCATGTCAATGTATGGCAAAACCAACACAGTACTGTAAAATAGAATAAAGTATTAAAAGGGAAAAAAAAAACTGTATATTTTTAAAAATAAATAAATAAATAAATATATAGATTCCACATATTTAGATATGGCATATTTTCATTTTCATTCAGTTCAAAATATTTCAAATTCTATTGTATTTTCTTTTTGACCCATGGCTAATTTAGGAGTGTACTGGGGATTTTAAAATTCTTTTTTATTTATTGTTTTCTAACTTAGAGCCATTGTGATCAGGGAACATACTTTATTATTTCACTTTTGAAATTTATTGAAACTTATTTTAAATTCCACCATCTGGTCTATATTGGTAAATGTTCCATATGCATTTGAAAACAATGTATAATCTGCAGTTGTTCAAAGAAATATTTTTATACATCAATTAAGTCATTAATTTGTTATTCATCATGCTGAAACCTCCTGTGTCCTCACTGATTAATTGCTTGCTTCTTTTACCAGTTACTAAAAAGTATGTGGAAGTTTAGAACTATAACTGTGGATTTGTCTGTTTCTCTTTTAGTTGAGTCAGATTTTATTTTCTGAATTTTGAAACTCTGCTATTAGGATGCATATAAATTTAGAACTGCAACATCCTCTTGTTGAGTTGACCCTTTTATCTTTAGTAAGGCTTGTCTTAAAGTCTACTTTGATACTGACATAACTACACCACTTTTTTTTTTGGTTCATGCTGGCTGAGTACATATGTTTCTGCCTTTACATTTGCAACATTTCTGCATCTTTATATTTAACTGTGTCCGTTGTAAGCTGTATACTGTTGGATTTTGATTATTTTTAATTTTGAAAATCTTTATCTTTTATTAGAATACTTAGTCCATTTAGTACTAATGTAATTATTGACATATTTGGGCTTAAATATACCTTGGTATTTGCATCCTTGAGTTATAAAAGATGATTTTGAATTAGTATACTCAGCACTTCCGAGAAAAATGCAAAGACCTTACAATAGTTTAACCCAATCTACTTCCTTTCCTTTTTGTAATATTGGTGCTATGCTTTTAATTATGCATATTTAAAACCCTCTGCGATAAATGGTTTAGTCTTACATAAAGTTTCTCCATTATATTCAAAAGCATACGTCTAGATGAATAACAAAAGACTCCAAAGTTCAAATAACAAGTCAAAAAAAGCCATGGACGTACTTATATCAATACTGTAAATCTATTCAACAAAGGACACCATTATCGACAAAGTTAACTGATGGAGGGAAGACTGAGAGGCCATGTTTGCAATCTCTAAAAGTAACCAATAGTTAGTACCTAGGACACAACAAGATGGGAGATCCAGCATTAAAAATGGGCAAAAATTATGAACAGGCAATTCATGTAAAGGTAAAACAAATTGCAAGTTTACAAAGAGACGTTCAATTTCATGAGTGAGTAGAGAAATGCAAACAAACAATAGAGGTGTACCACTTTACAATGATCAAATTGGTAAAAATCAAAAAGTCAGATAAATATTATGAGAATAAAGAAGAGAGAACGTTCTACACTGATATCACCATTGAGACCAAGTTGGTATCACCATTTCAGAAATCAATCTGACAGGCAGTACATACTTTATAACCCAGAAATCCTGTTCCAAGGGCTTTCCAGGTGGCTCAGTGGTAAAAATTCTGACTGCAAGGAGGAGAAGGAGATGCTGGTTCAGTCCCCTGGTTGAGAAGATCCTGAGAAATCCTATGGACAGAGGAGCCTGGAGGGCTACGGTCCATGGGGTCGCAAAAGAGTCGGACATGGCTTAGCAACTAAACAACGACAATCCTGTTCCAAATGATGTTCCAGGTCTGTAAGGGGACTTCTATGGGGATATTTATGTCGACAATGTTTGAGGATTAGGGATCGGAAGACATTCTAAGTGTCTATCACTAAAGAAATTAAAGAGTAAACTGGGGGGAAAACAGTAAACTGGGATGGATGTGTATAAGGGAATGCTCTGTGGCAAACAATGAACTAGAGGTACATTAAATTTAGTTAATGAAATATATTAATTTAATTAATGAAATTAAAAGACACTTGCTCCTTGGAAGAAAACCTATGACCAACCTAGACAGCATATTAAAAAGCAGAGACACTGCCAACAAAGGTCTCTCTAGTCAAAGCTATGGTTTTTCCAGTGGTCATGTATGGATGTGAGAGTTGGACCAGAAAGAAAGCTGAGCACCAAAGAATTGATGCTTTTGAACTGTGGTGTTGGAGAAGACTCTTGAGAGTCCCTTGGACTGTAAGGAGATCCAACCAGTCAATCTTAAAGGAGATCAGTCCTGAATATCCACTGGAAGGACTGATGCTGAAGTTAAAGCTCCAATACTTCGGCCATCTGATGCAAAGAGCTGACTCACTGGAAAAGACCCTGATGCTGGGAAAGATTGAAGGCAGGAGGAGAAGCAGGTGACAAAGGATGAGATGGTTGGATGGCATCACCGGCTCAATGGACATGAGCTTGAGCATACTCCAGGAGTTGGTGATGGACCGCGAAGCCTGGCATACCGCAGTCTATGGGGTCACAAAGAGTCGGACACGACTGAGTGACTGGACTGAACTGAGAGGTACATTTAGCAATTGTTTAGATCTTAAAAACATAATGTAGAATGAAAAAAAGTAAGATATAGAAGGAGATCTATAGCAGTATAATATTCAAATACACTTTAAAAACATCAATACACAAAACAACACACTATTTTAAAATATATAGTAGATACAATCCTGTAGAGTGCTTAGAGCTCAGGCTCCCTGCATAAACTGCCTGAGTGAATTCTCCCTCTGCCATGTGCTACATGGGAAAGTTACTTAATGTAGCTGTATCTCAGTTTCCTCATCTGTTAAGGGAGAACAATAAAAGAATTTATCTCGAAAGAATTTATCAAGGCTTTGCTGTTTGTCCAGTGATTAAGAATTCACCTTGCAATACAGGGCTACCTGGGTTCCATCCCTGGTCGTGGAATTAAGATCCTACCTGCCTCGGGGCAATTAAACACAAGTGCCACAGCTACTAAGCCTGTGTGCGACAAGTAGAGAATCTGTGTCCTACAACAAATGACCCCGCATGACACAACAAAGATCCTGTGTGCCCCAGCTAAGACCCAAAGCATCCAAATAATAAAAAAAAAAAGAAAAGAATTTTTCTCACAGTGCTGTTGAGAGGATTAAAAGGGATAGAGTATGTAAAAGATGCTTAGAACAGGGCCCTGGTAAATTGATTAGAGTTATCAATCAAAGACATTGATTAAAACTTTTAGAGTGGGTATGCAAAGTTAGGATGGAAACAAGGGAGTAAAGATGAAGATGAAAAATGTAATGAAAAAAATCAGTGGCAGGGGTGACAGTCTTTCATGCACTGAAGGAAAAATAGTGTGTCCTGAACCAAATAATAGTAATTAACTCAGGTTTCTGAGCCTGAGATTCTCCCAAACTTGAAAGAGTTAAAACCAAATCCTGTTGCTGAGTACTAAAGTGTTACCTTCTTCTTCAGAGGAGGTCAGTGGTCTAAACTAAATCTGACTTATATGACATGTCTGTGGGGTTGAACAAGACTGCTGAGTAAATTCATGAATAATTTTTCTACTGTGGCTGATTAAGTTATTTACAAAGCTAATTTCTGTTTAATGAGTTAATAAATAATTATGAATTAGTCAGTTACTTAATAAAAGTCTCACACTGAGGGTCTGTTACGTTTACAAACACTTGCTAGCCTCCCTCTGAACTGTGTTCGTGAAGAAACTGGGTACGGATTTGGTACTTGTGCTCAACATCTCTGGAAAAGAAGGGGGGAGAAAACACACTAATGGGTTCTCTTAGAGGTGACCACACTGAAATCCAGCAGAGTGAGCCAGACGCAAACGGCCCAGTTCAGCCCTGAGACAAGGCAGAACCCGAGGAGTGCCAGCACCAGTGGCATAGACCAGAAGTGCCCCAGGAGTGCTGGGCCATTAGTGGAGCGACGCCCTGGGCAGGTCTCTAAAGGATGTATCCTTCTGTTGACGAGAGGCAGAGGGTCAAAGCCACTCTGGGGATGGCTCCTGGCAGAAGACTGAATGCTGGCTTTGTAGATCCATCAGGCATCAGATTCCAAAATCATTTCTGGAAATAGTAGTCTCCAGGGAAATGGTAGACTCTGGGTTCATTTTCTTTTAATTAGCTGAATCACATAACAAGAAAAAAGTTCCTCCGAAGGAGGGAAATCAGGGTGTCTTCATATATTTCTATTTTTCTCTGTTTTCAAAGACTTTGAGTAATAAAATCCAATTCACATAAACAGAGCAGTGATGATAAAGGTAGCCTGAATTTATATATTATCTTACATCCCGAGGGCTCCAAGAACTTTTAATACAAACACATAATTTTCCACACCTGTCTGACTGAGACAAGCCCTGCACAGCCTTTTTTTCCGGAGATGGAAAATAGAGTTTGTGGCCTGCGGGTGATACCTGACACACTAGAACCAGGCATCCTGATTTTGAATCCCGGGTGATGTGTGATGGCAGGGAAAACTCTAGTTTGCAGTAATCTGAAACCCAAAGGGAGTGGCAGCAGTTACCAGTGATAACTGCCACCTATTATGTGCTAGCTCTTTGCTGGGAGTTTTCTGTTCATCTCAGTTGATGTGACCACACCATGAACCAAGGCAATTTTACTGAGAGGTCAGAATGGAAAAGCATTAAGTTACAATTTACAATACAGTTACAATACTTACAATAAGAACAAGACCAGGAATTTAATCCTAAAGACTCTCTTACCACACAACTTCCCTGTGTTTATTTTGGAATTTCTGAGAATATTATTGGACTTAAGCTCCAAATCACTGCAGATGGTGACTGCAGCCGTGAAATTAGAAGACGCTTACTCCTTGGAAGAAAAGTTATGATCAACCTAGATAGATATTCAAAAGCAGAGACATTACTTTGCCGACTAAGGTCCGTCTAGTCAAGGCTATGGTTTTTCCTGTGGTCATGTATGCATGTGAGAGTTGGACTGTGAAGAAGGCTGAGCGCTGAAGAATTGATGCTTTTGAATTGTGGTGGTGGAGAAGACTCTTGAGAGTCCCTTGGACTGCAAGGAGATCCAACCAGTCCATTCTGAAGGAGATCAGCCCTGGGATTTCTTTGGAAGGAATGATGCTAAAGCTGAAGCTCCAGTACTTTGGCCACCTCATGAGAAGAGTTGACTCATTGGAAAAGACTCTGATGCTGGGAGGGATTTCGGGCAGGAGGAGAAGGGGATGACCAAGGATGAGATGGCTGGATGGCATCACGGACTCAATGGATGTGAGTCTGCGTGAACTCTGGGAGATGGTGATGGACAGGGAGGCCTGGTGTGCTGCGATTCATGGGGTCGCAAAGAGTCAGACACGACTGAGTGACTGAACTGAACTGAACTGAACTGAAAAGTTTTTTTATTGTACTGGAGTTATTTTTTTCCCTAAGAATTTCCACATAAATCAGGTTGCTTTGTAATCCTCTTGCCACAATGCAGCTATGATTAAGAAAATTATCAATCGTAAATGGCCATTTGTTGTTGTTCAGTTGCTCTTTGCAATGCCGTGGACTGTAACACGCCAGGATTCCCTGTCCTTCACTGTCTCCCGAAGCTTGCTCACTCATGTCCATTGAGTTGATGATGTCATCCAACCATCTCATCCTCTGTCGCCCCCTTGTCTTGCCCTCAATCTTTCCCAGCATCAGGGTCTTTTCCAATGAGTCAATGAGTCAATTCTTTGCATCAGGTGGCCAAAGTATTGGAACTTCAGCCTCAGCATCAGTCCTTACAATGAATATTTGGGGTTGATTTCCCTTAAGATTGACTGATTTGATCTCTTTGCAGTCCAAGGGACTCTCAAGAGTCTTCTCCAGTACCGTATTTCAAAAGCATCAGTTATTAGGTGCTCAGACTTACCTATTTAAATTCACCTCTTTGGATGACCTTTGGTATTACCAACTTCTTGCTGTTGAAATACCCTTTGTTCTAAGGACCAATATTTAGAGATATTAAAGCTAGTGTTTCCCAATGATTCTCAGCAGTTTCTAGAACCTACTGCTGCAGTCATAGGTCAGCCCTCTCTATTCCCGTGATACCTCAGAATCAGACCATCTTTAAGTTTGGGCTTAAGAAATCCTTCCTCCAAGAACACATCCATGCCACCTGTGGGATTCTTGCTTCTTCTCTATTTAGGACTGGTTTACAGGAATACAGAAAGGGGTAGATGTATGGATGACTTTAAGACATCTAGTCCTGGGAATTCCCTGGCAGTCCAGTGGTTAGGGCCCAGGTTCAACCCCTGGTAGGGGAACTGAGATCATACAAGCCATGAAGCAGAGCCAAAACAAACAAACAAAAAATAATCTAGTTACAAAAAAGACATCTGATCCGATGAGAGGAAGGCCAATAGCATCATAAACAATAGAGATGAAGAAGCTTTCTAAGATAGCTGCCTCTCAGAGAAGCATCTGGTGTGCTTTCTTTTCCTCCTTTCCAGGGAGGAAGCTGCTGCTGCTGCTAAGTCGCTTCAGTGGTGTCCGACTCTGTGACCCCAGAGACGGCAGCCCACCAGGCTCCCCTGTCCCCGGGATTCTCCAGGCAAGAACATTGGAGTGGGTTGCCATTTCCTTCTCCAATGCATGAAAGTGAAAAGTGAAAGGGAAGTCTCTCAGTTGTGTCCGACTCTTTCCGACCCCATGGACTGCAGCCCACCAGGCTCCTCTGTCCATGTGATTCTCCAGGCAAGAGTACTGGAGTGGGGTGCCATCACCTTCTCCCCAGGGAGGAAGGGATGGAGGTAAATCAAGTGATACATTCCCTGGAGCCTGACTCCCAGCTTTGGTTCAGACTCGCAGAGGATGTGCTGATAGAGCATGATGGGAAGAGGCTCACTGAGCAAGCACCTGGGGAAGATGGTAGGCAATTAAGTGACTCAGCGCCGGGTCTGGGCACGGTGTGTCTGCAGAGAAGGGGCTGTTCTGCCTGGACTCTGCTCTGAGTGGGGGCAGGGGTCCTGGTAACCCCTCCCCTGAAAAAGAAAGTGAAGGTGTTAGTCACTTAGCTGTGTCTAACTCTTTGTGACTCCATGGACTGTTTAGTCCTAGACTGCCTAGCCTAGTCTGCCAGGCTCTTCTGTCCAAGGGATATCCCAGGCAAGAATACTGGAGAGGGTTGCCATTTCCCTCCTCCAGGGGATTTTCCTAACCCACGGTTGAACCTGGGTCTCCTGCATTGCCCACAGATTCTTTACTGTCTGAGCTCCGCAAAAATATTCTTCCCAGGGGCATGTGGCCAATGAAAGGTGACTTGATGGGTCTTCAAAATGCTCCAGCTCTATGAAACTTGTATATTACAAGGGTGCTACCTGGGCAGGAGTGCAAACACATGCTCCTCTAGATGCCATTAGATTTTGTTTTCTCTGCTGCCAGTTTGTTATTATTACAGCATGACAATGATGGACATTCAGGACTAGCCATGAAGATGATGGACATTCAGAGGAATGACACTGCTTCCTGACCTCCTGGAGAGGAAGCTCTTAAGGATACTTGCTCTCGCTGGTATTATCCTGCAGCTCAGACCTGGGTGAGTGATGAGAGATCCTAGATATAACCTGCTCCAACGCCATCATTTTCCAGATGAGGAAAGTGGGATGGGGGAGGGGGTCTAGTCCAGGGTCACAAATGGACAGGTAGAAGGACTGAGAGCAGGAGCTATATCTCTAGCTGTCACTACTGTGCCTTTTGAAACTCCAGATTATTTCTTGCTCAAAGAATCTACTCCCTGTGTCCCTCATACCTCAATCCCCAAAACCACTAGAGTCAACCTTTGGATGGATGGATTGGAAACCATGGATCCAATCAGGACAAACCTTTGTTTAAAGTCACAATGGCATCCCACCAGAGGAAGAGTAAAATCCAGGCTCCACGGTGGCCTGGACATTCCCTCTGATTTGCCCTGCCCATCTGCTGCCTCACTGTGCTCTACCCAGATAGGATGTCTTGCTGTTCCAGGCACCAGCCAAGTTCCCACCTTAGGACTTTATATTTTCTGTTCCTTCTTTGTTTTATTGGAGAAGGCAATGGCACCCCACTCCAGTACTCTTGCCTGGAAAATTCCATGGACAGAGAACCTGGAAGGCTGCAACCCATGGGGTCGCTGAGGGTCGGACACGACTGAGCAACTTCACTTTCACTTTTCCTTTCACGCATTGGAGAAGGAAATGGCAACCCACTCCAGTGTTCTTGCCTGGAGAATCCCAGGGGCAGGGAAGCCCGGTGAGCTACAGTGTCTGCAGTCGCACAGAGTCGGACATGATTGAAGTGACTTAGCAGCTTTGTTTTATAGTTTAATTTTATTATTTGGTCACACACAGGATCTTTAGTTGGGGCATGTGAACTCTTAGCTGCAGCATTTGAGATCTAGTTCCCTAATCAGGGATCAAACCCAGGCCCCCTGCACTGGGAGCCCAGCGTCTTAGCCACTGGACCCTCAGGGAAGTCCCAGTACTTGCAGTTCCTTCTGCACAGAATGCCATTCCCACTGCCCTTCTAAAAGGTGGCTCTACCCTCAATTCCTTTCCCAGTCATTCCACCTCCTTGGAGAAGCCTGCCCTGACCAGCTAATCCCAAGGAGCCCCGCTTTATTTTCACCCTAGCACTTCTAAGTAAATTACAAGTTTATTGTTTGTTAACTGTCTCTCCCTCTGTTTCATTCACCACTGGTTCTGAAGCCTGCCTGGCACACTGTAGGCTCTTAATAGCTATGGGTTTAACAACTCTATTAAAGGATGGCTACCATGGCCACCCTTAGGACACAACACACTTTTTTGGATGGCGTCCTGGAATTTGATCTAGCGCCCAGTGGTTTCAGGAAAACACTTCAGTGAAGAAGTAAATAAGAACAAGGCTTTCCAGCTTCCAAGAGAACTCAGAGAGGAGTTTGGCTTGTTACAGTATCTTGAAGGTGTCACATTCCATATAAGACCACACAGATAACAACCAGAAAACCAGCAGCTTTGGCTCAAAGGCTTGTTCTGCTTGGTTCATCCAGCAGTTGAAATCAAAGCCCTTGACTCTGAAATGCAGTCAAGTGACCTGAACAACTGTGGATCTTCTTTCTTCTTGGTTTTTTTTCTGTGCTCTAGTTTGTCAAAACTGCTGCAGCCTTCCCCTCTCCACCCCCGCCCCAGGAGGCAGCCTCAGCCATCAATCACTTGTCCAAACTAACAGATGCAGCTGCTGATTGCAAACTGAGAAAAGGGGCAGGACCACCCCAGAATGGAGTCTGCTTTCTAGGGCATCTCAAAGGGAAACAATTGCTTGCTGAAGCATGAAAAATGAACAGCCTCGCCTTTGCAGCAACTTCCTTCTTGTGTCTCAATCAAGTCACTGATCTGGTGAATTAGATACACTGAGTGCAACTGCTAAAAGGAAGAAATCAGAGGCCACTTGGCAGTGCTTTCCTGAGCCATGACTCCTCGTGCTCACGCCCTCATATTCCTGGTTCCACCCCGATGCCTCAACTTCCTCCCAGTGGCCTCCTACATATAACTGAAATCATTGTTTCCTCTACGACATCTGTACCTGTCCTCTGCCCTCCATCTACATGAGACCCTCTCAGTCCTTACCTGGACTTTTATAGGGGCATCCTTACTGATGCCCTAGGCTCTGGACCAGTCTTCCTTGCATGACCTGCTAGGGTCATTCTTTCCGAAACTAAATTCTCAACCTGCTCTCGTCAGCTCAGCACTGTGGGCCCCCTGCCTCCTTCTCACCTTCACATTCAAAATCCATCAGGAAGACCTGTCCAGCTTATACTCACTCCTCAAGTCATCTCCATAAAGTCTGCTTTGCTAGTGGTAGGAAATGTTTCCCCTTCTAAATGCTATAAATGCCTCTGCACTTCTTGTGCAGAGTCTCAGTCCTCCACACTTTCTACCTTGACTTGTTGGTGCCCAAAGATTATCTCCTCCACTCTGTTCTTCTCTGCATCCTCCACACAGCTGTGTGCCTTGCATTGTAGATGCCATCAGCACACATTTCTTTTAAGAGAATGGGTTTATTATTTAGGGGGTTAAATGATCACTTTGGGCAAATAAAACGGCTATATCATTGACAGATGACAGGTGCAATTATCTCTTTTTCTCTTTTACACATTATCAAGGCATTTCTGAAAGATCTATTTCATTTTTAATATATATGGTTTTCATAGTGCCTTTAGCTTTCTAAGATGTTTTCACATCTGTTATGGCATTTTATTTGCATAACAATTCTTCCAAGATATGTGGGAAAGTGTTTTGAATAATTGTAAATAAAATTTCCTGAGAAAGAACTATGTACTTAGTGTCATTTATGTGTTAGGCATTGTGCTAGGTATTAGGATTCCAGTGGGTAGGAGGGCCTGCGGCTAATGACAGAGACTGAAAAATGCAGGAGCAAATTCCATATCATGTGGCTAGTGCTCTGGTGGTACCGATGTATGTTTCTAGGGACATACAGGAAGGACCCCTCTCCCAGTAGAATATAACGAGGGACAACTTTGAAAGAGAGGGAGAAGATGGTCTGGCAAGATGGGATTAGAGTCAACAGTGCAAAAAAAAGTCACAACTCAAACACAGAGGAATGAGAGGACCTGGCTTTTTGGACCAGCTGCAATTATGATCGTTAGAAAAGCAAGGATGAGAGGGGAATAGAGAATGACTGCTATTTTTAGGGCAGTTACTATTACTTTCAAATTTACAAAGTGGAAACAGACTCACAAAAGGTAAGCAACTTAGAAGAATGCATATAAAGAGCTAATGATTACCCCCAAATCCCTTTGGGAAAGACCCCCATGAAATGCAGTTTTAATCACAGTCTGGGTGCAAACCAAGCTCAGCTCACATACCCTTCCTATTATCTCTCACTTTACACCAGAGACTTCTTGAATCTTCTGATTTCTGTCACTTATTCTTTCCTAAGAGAATTATCAAAAGACATCAGAAGAATTCTACAAGACTGAGAGTGAGGTCTTTTATATATAAATTTGACTTTGGTTATTAAACATCTCTTTAAAATGCTCTTAGGGGGTAGTTAGGATTCAATAAATGCCTAAAGGAAGTTTCCTTAATCCTTTAAATCACTTTTCACTGGCTCCCATATAAAAAGAATATACAATAACATAAAAACAATATATATTTTTTTGCCTAGCACTTCATACTTTACAAATAGTAATATAATAATTATATAGATAGGCAACATTTATTGGTATCACCAGATACTGCTGTAAGTGCTAGTGAGTTAACCACACTACAATCATAGGAGATGGGTTCTATTAGCATCTTGCTTTACGCTTGAAGAAACAGAGGCANCTTCATACTTTACAAATAGTAATATAATAATTATAAAGATAGGCAACATTTATTGGTATCACCAGATACTGCTATAAGTGCTAGTGAGTTAACCACACTACAATCATAGGAGATGGGTTCTATTAGCATCTTGCTTTACGCTTGAAGAAACAGAGGCACAGAGGAGTAAGATAACGCACCCGTGGTCACAGGTTATACAACCAGAACATGTCCACCTTAGCACTTTGCACCTCGTCACTATCTTAGATCTTTTATATAGAGTAAACAATTGCATAACTATTATTTTTTGAATTTATCAACTCTGAGATCTTATATGTACCTCATTTTGGAAATTAAGGTTCTGANCCACTAGAAGCCTTTGATTATTTAAAGACCTTTGAAAATTCCATCTTGGCTGCCTTGAGGAAAAGATTTCTCTTTTAAATCTTATCTACAAATGGCTGAAAATGTAAAACCAATTTTATCTATATGATGTCACAGCAAATGTTGATCACCAATGGCTGATTTGTTAGGGAAAAAAAAAAAAAACACCTCGATGAGGTTAACAAAGTGACAAGGAAAAGTGAAATCAGAAGCAATTGGCAGAGATTTCATCAATTCTACACAATGTCTAGGAACCTTGGAAGATTCAGGTACAATAAAGTCTTCCGTAAGGATCTAAGTTTGGCTTTCAAATACTATAATGAGGGCAGACCCAGACATGGGTATTCAAGATTTGAAATTGTTATTGAAGTTTTAGAATATCTGATACCATGGAAACCTGAAAGTGTGCTCTTACTACTGTCTCAAATTAAAGACACCTGCCCCTCATGGTAATCTCTAAGTAACTCTCTTCTTCCCTTTCTTATTTTTCCTCCTCCCTTCTTCTCCAAATCCCACTCCCTTCCCTTACCTCTTGATCATACACTCTAATGTGTTTGACACGTCTTTATTCATATTCTTTTGTAATAATAGTTATAACAGATAACACCTGTGGGTCACTTATGTTCTAGATGCTTCATTTACATTAACTCATCTAACTGGGATAATGCAATTTGGTACTGACATAACTGAGGCACAAAGAAATTAAGTAATTCACCTAAGCTGAGATTCAGACCCACGAAGTCTGGCCCCAGAATCCATAATCTTAAACTGTCCCTGGAACACTGCCTCAAAATACGTGTTAAGTGTCCACAGGCTTGACACTACGTGAATGTATTATGCTATGAACCCCACTGTGTTTTGTATACTTTTGAGATTCATCCACAAAGCTATATAAGTACACCTGAATTGTTACAAAGTGTTTCATATTATAAACATGAACTAAACCATTCTGCTAGGGATAGACACCTAGGCTACCTCCAACTCAGTATCTCCAACAGACCACGATTAGCATCTTTTTATATGTCCAGTGTGAGGATGTCTGTAGGATGAATATCCAGCCTGGGATTTCTGGGCATATGCATACTTAATACAATTAAGCTCTTACAGGTTGCTCAGGCAATTTTTTAAAGTCGGTCCCGGAAGTACTCTTTCAATCATCCATCTATGCATTCATTCATTGCCTACTGTGTGACAGGCATTAAGCAAGGAATGGGGGACATAAACAAGAAAATGTGGATTCTAATCACACTGAGCTCAGGATCTGCGTGCTAAGTCACTTCAGTGGTGTCTGACTCTTTGTGACTCTATGGGCTTCCCAGGTGGCACTAGTGGTAAAGAACCTGCCTGCCAACACAGGAGATGTAAGAGACGCGGTTTCAATCCCTGGGTCGAGAAGATTCCCTGGAGGAGGGCACAGCTACCCACTCCAGCATTCTTGCCTGGAGGATCCCATGGACAGAGGAGCTCAGGGTCTAGTCCTTGACAAATTAAAAGTGTTTCCATCAAAGGAAAAAAAGACAAACACTGTGTGATCCCCCTGAACTATAGATGTATTCAACTGATTGAATATTTCATTAATGCTTTTCTTCTCTATGAATCACAAGTTTGGGCTCCTCAGACAATATTCTAAATGAGGGAGGTGGTCTTTAGGTATGACTTCTCCAGTATTGAACAATACAATATTCTATCACCCTAAGGAGAAATCTCTATAGAATAACATGGTTTTATTGACTTGGGTTGACCTCTGAATCAGCACCCTAGCAGCGCTGCTAGAGTCTGAGTTGGTAGAAATATTTTTTGAGAATTGAGGGGAAAAGAGAATGGATTCTGGCTCACATTTTTCTAAAAGTGAGCTGTTAATTGCTTGGATATTACTTTTGGAAAAGCTTGATCCTCTGTGTGTGCCCTTTTCTTCAACCTTCTGAAAGGAAAACTAAAAACCTTTCTGTTTGCAGACAGCATTATTTTACCATCAGGAATTAGGATTAGTTTTAACAGACACTGAATTCATTTTAGAAAGAAGGGCTTCCAACCTGCTATTAAAAAACAGTAACAACAAACAAACATTAAGTGCTTTTAAACAGCTTATAGCTAACTTCTATGAAGAAAATCACCTTGCCCATTTCCCAGAAACTCATTTTCAGTCACGACCATAGCCAAAAGCCACGCTGCTCAAAGTTCAGAGCTGGGTGTATGGGAATGACCATTTGTAGTATTTCCCAACTTAAAATTATTTCAGCCTCGTTCTGAGACACAAAAGGGAACACCAGGATCACTCCATTGATTTCCAAATAACTTTGCAAAGATAACTTGATATTGACAAGCCTAGATCTTCTTTTCTCTTTGAGGGAAAGGAGGGTAGCTTTCAGGTCAAGAAAGTGGGCTTCTTAAGAGCTTTCAACTGTTACAGATACAGAGTTCTGCATATAACCATCAACAGTATATATATGCTCATACATCAGGGAGTGTAGCGTTGAATTCCAACAAACACAACGGTCAATACAAACCTAGTGAGACAATGTTTATTTTTTCAGGTTATTCTGAAGGATATGTAATCCATCCCTTCTACTGTAAAGGGTGATAAATAGTTTGTTTTGTGAGCCTCATGGGGTCTGTCCTAACCACTTAACTCTACTATTATGATGAGAAAGTATCCTTAGACAATACACACTAGTGTGGCTACATTGCCCTTACTAACAAAACAAGTGACAGACTGGACTTGGCCTCTGGGCTATACTTTGTGGACTCTAGCTTTAGGAAAATTGTTCTTAACATTTTGGCAGGCAGGTGGGGCAAACGGTGGTCACCGTCTCCTTTGAGAGTTGCATGAAACTTACAGTTCTTCTGAAAACAATTCAACTGGATTAATTTTATGTGCAACTTTGTAAGTTTCCAAACCTCCAAGAACCTTCCTCTAGACACTCTAATCTATCACTGAATTCTGTCAGAACAAGAGAATAGCAGAGAGATATGCCCTTGGTTCAGCTTCCCCAATAGAAGTTGTTTCTTGAATAATCTTTGACACAATGTCATTGGCTTTCACTAAGAACTGTTTGGGGAAAAATATCTTTGGAACTCATTTACATGTTTACTCTGATAATATAATGAGCAAGCAATTAAAAATGGATTCAACCCAAATATTAAATCTAAAACAATTAAATGTATAGAAGAAAACATGAGATCCTGAGTTAGGCATAGATTTCTTAGCTAGAACACATAAAACATGAATCATAAAATAAATAGCAAATTGGACTTCACAAAAATTGAAGACTTCTTTTTTAAAAAGACACTGTTAAGACAATGAAAACAGAAGCCATAATCTGGCATAAAATACTTGGAAAATAATACTTTTTTTTTGGTTTTTAAAAAACAAACAAACAAGAGAGTTGGCAGAATATATCAAGAACTTCCCAAACTCAATCATAAGAAAATAGTACAGTAAAAAACGGGTACAAGATTTGAACATACTTATCACCCCACTCCAGTGCTCTTGCCTAGAAAATCCTATGGACAGAGGAGCCTGGTGGGCTGCATTCCACGGGTCGCCGGGAGTCAGACATGACTGAGCGACTTCCCTTTCACTTTNCAAACAAGAGAGTTGGCAGAAAATATCAAGAACTTCCCAAACTCAATCATAAGAAAATAGTACAGTAAAAAACAGGTACAAGATTTGAACATACTTATCACCCCACTCCAGTGCTCTTGCCTAGAAAATCCTATGGACAGAGGAGCCTGGTGGGCTGCATTCCACGGGTCGCCGGGAGTCAGACATGACTGAGCGACTTCCCTTTCACTTTTCACTTTCATGCATTGGAGAAGGAAATGGCAACCCACTCCAGTATTCTTGCCTGGAGAACCCCAGGGTTGGGGGAGCCTGCTGGGCTACTGTCTCTGGGGTTGCACAGAGTTGGACATGACTGAAGCGACTTAGCAGCAGCATCACTAAGAAGATTAAGCAAATGAAAATCATAATGAGGTGACGCTGTATACCTACTAGAGTGGCTAAAATGTAAGAAAAAAATAAAAGCTGAGAGATCAAGTGCTAGCAAGGATATCAAGCAACTGAAATGTTCATACACTGCTGATGGGAATTTAAGATGGTACAGCCATTTTGGAAAATATTCTTGTGCATATATATCAAGTGTATAAAAACAAATGATCTTACTTAACGTGGTCTATGTACTTTTCACAGACTAATTATTTTTTAATCAAGGTATATTGCACATAACAAAATAAACACATACATCTTGGAATATGTAACAAATCATAGCAATGTCTCCTCCTGGCATAAAAGAATAAAAGTGCAGGCCAAAAAAAAAAATCATAATTCCATACCATCATGCAGGACCTAACATGTTTTATTCATTTCTGGATGCTCGCCTTTATGAAGATTGAGGAAACATGTTTTATTCATTTCTGGAGGCTTCTTTTCACAAGAAATGAGAATCAAAGATAGCATTATGGGAAAAAAGTAAACAATGGTACACAGGAAACAGAGGAACAGAAAAGTTTATCTTGGAGAAGAAAAAAGACAGGGCAAATAAAATAGCTGTCTGTAAATATTTTACACATTGTCAGGTAGAAGAGAGGAGAATTAATTCTGACTTGTCCTTTGGAATTAGAAGTGAGACTTGAGTATAGACTGTACCAGGATCAATTGGGGCTTAATGTAAAAAATATGTATATTTAAAAAAAATTTTATTGGAGTACAGTTGATTTAAAATATTATGTTAGATTCTGCTGTACATCAAAGTGAATCAGTTATATGTATACCAATATCCACTTTTTAAAAAATTATTTTCCCACATTGGTCATTACAGAGTATTGAGATGAGCTGCCTGTGTTATACAGTAGGTCCTTATTAATTATCTATATTATATTGTATATGTGCATTCTGTGTGCTCAGTCGTGTCCAACTCTTTACGACTTCATGGACGGTAGCCCTCCAGATTCTTCTATTCTTGTGATTTTCCCAGCAAGAATACTGGAGTGGGTTGCCATGCCCTCCTCCAGGGGATCTTCCCAACCCAGAGATAGAACCCATGTTTCCTGCATGGCAGGCAGATTCTTTACTGCTGAGCCACCTGGGGAAGCCCATTTTATATATAGTAGTATGTATATTTCAATTCCAACCTCCCAATTTATCCCTTTTCTCCTCTTTTCCCTCCCTGTAACCTTAAGTTTGTTTTCTACATCTGTGACTCTATTTCGTAAATAAGTTTATTTGTATAACTTTTTTAGATTCCACATATAAGTGATATCATAAGATATTTGTTTTTCTCTGACTTACTTCACTCAGTACGACAATCTCTAGGTCCATCCATATTAAGAAATACATTTCTAATGTAGAGAAAGAGTTTATGGCAGTGGATATAACCAAACATAGGCTGGATAATCACTTGGCTAGGATCCTACATAAAGATTCATTTAGTGATGTGTTTGCTCCTTTATAATCCTAAGATTCAATATTTATTTACTCCTATGAGCAAACAATACCCTTCCAATATGAAACAAACTTATTTTGAATCAGCAAAAACCATTATTTTCTTCCTCATCAATTTGTTTTGTTCCATTAAGTTTTATCATAACCCCAATATGTCAGGACAAGTTAAAAGGTTGTAGCAAGCAGATGTTCTTCCAGGCTCTTAAAAAACAAAATACAAAATTGTAACTAGAGTTTTACTACTCATATTTGCAAAATATACCCTTTTCTTGCACGGCCAGCTGCCCTTTTGTGCCCTCTGGAATCAGGCAGGCAAGACAGCACTCTCTGAATGGAAGTTAAAGAGATTTCCCACTTTGTCCTCGTGCTTTAACACTTAGGCAATAAAGCTCATGACATTTTCAATAAAAACCCAAGAAAAAGAAGCGCTACTTATTCATGGAAGAGCCCGAGCCAGCATCATCTGGCATTTTCCCATTTGAGAAAGCCCAGTCTTTGTCAAGTAGTCAGATAGATCTACAATTTAAAACTCATGTCCATCAGCTCAAGGGACTGAGGGTTATGAGTTCTGAAAAACTGAGAGCTAATTTCAGGCTGGCTTGAATGCTTAGGTCCCAAGGCAGCGGACTCTACTCCTCCCCATTCCCAGCAAACACAAGTAACTAGTGAGAAACATCCTGAAGGCAATTTAGGTCTGATAACAAAACTAGTAACTGAGCAAAAGAGAGTAAAAGCAAGGAGTGGGAACTGCAGGCACAGCTATAAAAGAAGACATGTAAGTGGGAGAATCGTATATTTTCCTAAAAGGCATAGTATAAAAGGGCTTCACAAGTGGTGCAGGGGTAAAGACTCCTCCTGCCAATGCAGGACGTGCAAGATGGTGCTAAGTCACTTCAGTCGTGTCCGACTCTGTGCGACCCCAGAGACGGCAGCCAACAAGGCTCCCCGGTCCCTGGGATTTTCCAGGCAAGAGTACTGGAGTGGGGTGCCATCGCCTTCTCCAGACATGCAGGATACACAGGTTCAATTCCTAAGTCCCTGGCCCAGTAATTGAACCTGTGTATCCTGCATGTCTGGAGAAGGCGATGGCACCCCACTCCAGTACTCTTGCCTGGAAAATCCCAGGGACCGGGGAGCCTGGTGGGCTGCATTCCATGGAGTCGCTAAGAGTCGGACATGACTGAGCGACTTCACTTTCACTCATTGGAGAAGGAAATGGCAACCCACTCCAGTATTCTTGCTTGGGAAATCCCATGGACAGAGAAATCTGGGGGGCTACCGTAGATGGTATTGAAGAGTCTGACATGACCAAGTGCGCGCGCGCGCGCGCGCGCACACACACACACACACACACACACACACACACACACACACACACAGAGTATAAAATAGGCCAAAAACAAATGACCTGGATAGACATTTTTCCAAAGAAGACACACAGATGTATACGAAAAAGTAATCGACATCATTAATCCTCTGCTGCTGCTGCTGCTGCTAAGTTGCTTCAGCTGTGTCTGACTCTGTGCGACCCCATAGACAGCAGCCCACCAGGCTCCCCCGTTCGTGGGTTTCTCCAGGCAAGAACACTGGAGTGGGTTGCCATTTCCTTCTACAATGCATGAAAGTGAAAAGTGAAAGTGAAGTCACTCAGTCGTGTCCGACTCTTAGCGACTCCATGGACTGCAGCCCACCAGGCGTCTCCGTCCATGGGATTTTCCAGGCAAGAGTACTGGAGTGGGGTGCCATTGCCTTCTCCACATTAATCCTCAGGGAAATGCAAATCAAAACCTCAATGAGGTATCACCTCACACCTGTTAGTGTGGCCATTATCAAAAAGGCAAGAGATAACAACTGTTGGAGAGGCTGTGGAGAAAAGGGAAACTTGTACCCTGTTGGTGGAAATGTAAATTGGTGCAGCCACTATAGAAGACAGTAGGGAGGTTCCTCCAGAAATTAAAAATAGAATTTTCTCCAAATAAAGAGAACTACCATTAAAGATATCAATCCCACATGGGGGTCTATATCTCAATGTTGTTGCTATTGATTCACTAAGTCATGTGTGATTCTTGTGACCCCATGGGAGGCAACCCTTCAGACTCCTCTGTCCATGGGATTTCACAGGGAAGAATACTGGAGTAAGGATGCCATTTCCTTCTCCAGGGGATCTTCCCAACCCAGGGAGGAAACTCACATCTCCTGCATTGGCAGGTAAATTCTTTACCACTGAGCTACCAGGGAAGCCCCTATATCTCATATACATACATAATGAAATATTATTCAGCCATAAAAGAAGCAAATCCTGCCATTGGGGACAATATGGATGGATCTTGAGAGTAGATCAGATAAAAATGAGTTAGAGAAAGACAAAGATGGTGTGATCTAACATATGTGGAATCTGGAAAAGTTGAACTCTTAGAAATGGAGAGTGGATTTGTGGCTGCCAAGGAAAAGGGGGAAATGGGGAGATGTCAGTCAAAGGGTAAAAACTTCTGGTTGTCAGATGACTAAGTTCTGGGGTTCTAAAGTATAGTATATTGACTAAGGTTAACAACATAGTATTGTATACTTGAACATTGTTAAGAGAGTAGATCTTAAATGTTATCACAAAAACAACAGTATTTAAAAAGGTAACTGTAGGAGGTGATGATGGAAGTCTTATGGAACCTTACGTTGAGAATCATTTCCCAATATATATGTGTATCAACTCATTGCACTGTACACCTTAGATATACACAACGCGAGGTGTCAGTTCCATCTCAATAAAGCAGGGGGGCAGGCATGGGGGACAAAGAAGCCAAAAAGAGGAGACAATCGATGATGTCAAAATGCACCTAACTCTCCACCCCAGGATTAACATCCTCCCCAGAAAATCCTCCATAAGCAAATCCTCCCAAAGCAAATCCTCCATAGCAAAGATTGTCAGTACTTGTACAGATCTTAAGTTAGAAAGTTCCACAGAAGTATTAGTACATTAGAGGGGAAGTAGAAAGGACTCAAAACAAGAAACAAATATTCATGGAGCACCCACTATGCGCTGAGAACCAAATGAGATATTTTATGTACCTTATTCATTTGATCTTCACGATTGCAAGAAACAGTATCTACTACTCTCCCCATTGTACAAGTGAAGAAACAAGAGGGAGGGAGTATTTAATCCATCTGTCCAAGTTCAACCCAAATAAAAAGAGCAGAATATAAGCTCAATACCCACAGATGAATCCAACAAGTGGACACACAAGGGCCTGCAGATATCTGGACCCTAATTATTAGAATTTCTGTAGCCCTCTGAAACTTTCAGCCTTCCAGGGCTACACAGGCCCAAAGCTCAACAATGACATCCAGCTAGTTTTGAATTCCCCATGGGATGCTTTAACAATGAGTATTTGCTTTCTGTTGCATGTGTGAGGAAAAGAAACACTGTGTATCTGACGTCAAAGTTACTTTGCCCAGGGACTCCTCTGGCGGTCCAGTGGTTAAGAATCTGTCTTCCACATAGAGAACAGACTTATGGAACAGGGAGGAGAAGGTGAAGTGTATGGAGAGAATAACATGGAAATTTAATTACCATATGTAAAATAGATAGCCAAAGGGAATTTGTTGTATGACTCAGGGAACTCAAACAGGGTCTCTGTATCAACTTAGAGGGGTGGGATGGGCAAGAGATGGGAGGGAGGTTCAAGAGGAAGGGGACATATGTATAACTATGGCTGATTCATGTTGAGGTTTGACAGAAAACAACAAAATTCTGTAAAGCAATTATCCTTCGATTAAAAAAAAAAAGAAAGAATCTGTCTTCCAATGCAGGGGATATGGGTTTGACCTCTAGTTGGGGAACTGAGATTCCACATGCTGCAACTACTGAGCCCTCAAGCCACAGAGTCCGAACCCCACAATGAAAAATCCCACATGATGCCATGAAGATCCCATGTGCTTCAACTAGGACCTGATGCAGCCAAATTAATTAATTAAGTTTTAAAAAGTTACTTTGCCCAAAAGTTATGGGGGCCTCACTGGAGAATCATGATATGGAAGTCCAATCCCTTTTTAAAAAAAACTGCTTTAGTTCATATCTGAGAGGAGAATGTTTTAATCTTCTTTTGTTTTTGTTTGCTAGGAGAGAGTTCAGTCACCTCCCCATAAGCAAAAGAAGAAGAAGAAGAAAAAAAAAAAAAAAAACAGAACCAAAGTGTGATCATTTGGCCAAAAGCATGTCCACATCTCCAATCATAGTTTGTCCCAAGTGATAAATGGTGTCAGACAAAGCTGTCAGATGAGATTTAGAAGGTATGCCGGGTAGGAGCAATCAATTTCCAGATCAGGGAAGTTAGCCAGTTTTAATGAGCTCTTTGCCGCTGATTACCATACAGCTTTTGACGTCAAGCCTCACTGGCACATGTGCTTGGCCGTGATTGATAGGTGTTTTAATGCTTCTAATTTGATTCCTATAAAGCCATCAAGCATCTGCTGTTTCAGCTGCAATCAGGAGAGACTGGTTGGAGACCTGCAACGCACGTGGTTAGAGTATGATCTCAGATTGTGCAGTTCACAAAAAGGCCAGGTGTCCAGCA
>SJYW01019608.1:59188-72977 GCA_006410735.1 Raphicerus campestris | reverse complement strand
GGGTCTCTGTATCAACTTAGAGGGGTGGGATGGGCAAGAGATGGGAGGGAGGTTCAAGAGGAAGGGGACATATGTATAACTATGGCTGATTCATGTTGAGGTTTGACAGAAAACAACAAAATTCTGTAAAGCAATTATCCTTCGATTAAAAAAAAAAAGAAAGAATCTGTCTTCCAATGCAGGGGATATGGGTTTGACCTCTAGTTGGGGAACTGAGATTCCACATGCTGCAACTACTGAGCCCTCAAGCCACAGAGTCCGAACCCCACAATGAAAAATCCCACATGATGCCATGAAGATCCCATGTGCTTCAACTAGGACCTGATGCAGCCAAATTAATTAATTAAGTTTTAAAAAGTTACTTTGCCCAAAAGTTATGGGGGCCTCACTGGAGAATCATGATATGGAAGTCCAATCCCTTTTTAAAAAAAACTGCTTTAGTTCATATCTGAGAGGAGAATGTTTTAATCTTCTTTTGTTTTTGTTTGCTAGGAGAGAGTTCAGTCATAAGCAAAAGAAGAAGAAGAAAAAAAAAAAAAAAAAAAAACCAGAACCAAAGTGTGATCATTTGGCCAAAAGCATGTCCACATCTCCAATCATAGTTTGTCCCAAGTGATAAATGGTGTCAGACAAAGCTGTCAGATGAGATTTAGAAGGTATGCCGGGTAGGAGCAATCAATTTCCAGATCAGGGAAGTTAGCCAGTTTTAATGAGCTCTTTGCCGCTGATTACCATACAGCTTTTGACGTCAAGCCTCACTGGCACATGTGCTTGGCCGTGATTGATAGGTGTTTTAATGCTTCTAATTTGATTCCTATAAAGCCATCAAGCATCTGCTGTTTCAGCTGCAATCAGGAGAGACTGGTTGGAGACCTGCAACGCACGTGGTTAGAGTATGATCTCAGATTGTGCAGTTCACAAAAAGGCCAGGTGTCCAGCACTGAGTACTAGGAGATGCCCAGCAGGTCACAACCACAACCATGCTTACCCTTTGAACCCCTCCCATCATCCCCAAACTGGGTGGTGGGTTCCTTGAGGGTAGTCTCATAGCAACTGACACAGGAAGGTACTCAACACAATTCTGGAAAAGTTATCCTGTGCTGCTTAGCAAACACATTTCCTAAAATCTGAATTCTGCTTCAAGGGTCTGTTTCTGATGTACACACCACAGGAAAAAAATGAAAAAACTGGTAGATATGGGCCTATGAGCCAACAGACAGCAGACTCGTGTCTTCAGAACAGAAATGTGTCTTCTCTTTCTTTGCTCATGACATAGGCTTTTAAAACCAAGGACACACTTATACACTGTAAACCTCCGTTAAGAATTTTAGACTTGGTGAATTTAGAATTTATGATAATTTGGTGCAAGTGTGGCTAAGTCTTCCCCTTCATTATCACTGGGAAAAAAAAAAGAGGTGCCTGGGCAAACAAATTGGGTAAACAAAATTACAGAGTTATGTTTAAGTAACTTGAGAAAAAAGAAAACTGCTAGAGACTTTGGCAGTTTAATTGAGGGGATAAGATGATGCTAATTACCAACGTCTCTCAGAGCTTCCACTTAAAAACACTTTTTAAAAAGTCACAGTTAATTCCAATTACCTTCAATATTCAAAAATGTGGAGAAATGCCATGATAAAACTCCATTTCTTAAAAATGCCTAAGTAATGAGATATCGCTAATGAGCGCAGGGCGACTTTCCCTATACAGTCTGAAATGATGCAGTTCAACCAAATATGTAGTCAACAACACAATCATCTTTTAAAAAAATATTTACTTCTTTATTTGGCTGCACTGGGTCTTCACTGCTGCATGCAGGCTTTCTCTAGTTGCGGCAAGCAGGCTTCTCGTTGCTGTGGCTTCTCTTGTGGAGCATGGGCTCTGGGGGTGTGGGGGGGGTGCTCAGTAGTTGTGGCACACGAACTTAGTTGCCCTGTGGCATGTGGAATCTTCCCAGAGCAGGGATTGAACTCGTATCCCCTATGCTGGCAGGTGGATTCTTAAGCATTGGACCACCAGGGAAGTCTAACAGCATAATCATGTTTATTAATTTGAATCATCCTTGCAGTTGTTGTTGTTCAGTCGCTCAGTGGTGTTCGACTCTGTGACCCCATGGACTGCAGCACGCCAGGCTTCCCTGTCCTTCACTATCTCCCTGAGTTTGCTCAAACTCATGTCCATTGAGTCAGTGATGCCATCCAACCATCTTATCCTCTGTTGCCCCCTTCTCCTCTTGCCCTCAATCTTTCCCAGCATCAGGGTCTTTTCCAGGGAGTTGGCTCTTTGCATCAGGTGGCCAAAGTATTAGAGCTTCAGCTTCAGCATCAGTCCTTCCAATGAATATTCAGGGTTGATTTCCTTTAAGACTGACTGGTTTGATCTCCTTGCTGTCCAAGGGTCTCTCAAGAGTCTTCCCCAGCCAGTTAGGGTTAAGGTTAAGACAGAACTAGAGCTCGACTCCTGGGGAGGAATAAATGATCAGGTTCTGCCTGACTTTCAGGCACTTTTGATCCCTTGGATGTTTTTTTCCTGCTACTCTATTGACTGATCATTCCATCCCTAAGGGCTCTTGGACTGAATCTGTGGACAATAGTCACAGCTGTGATCCTCTGTGACCTGGATGAGTTGGCAAGAATAAGTGGGCAGATTCTGGCAAGTTCTAAGAAATGAGCCAGCAGCCGAGACAGCTGTGACTCAGAAAATGTAGGAGCAGATGTTGTATTCTCCAGTCCTGCTGTCAATAGGAAGCAACTTCCCTAGCCCTAGGGGAGAAGAGCTGGTCACAGCCTGGTCCTGGCTCTGCTTAGGGCCCTGCGGCCCCCACCAGGACCAGGCAGAGATGATCAGATTAGCAGTTTGGTTGGAAGCCAGCACGGGCTCCAATTGGGCAGCAGTTGTGGGAGCTGGGACGAAGCCTCCTGATATATTTTGTTCTGTGTTCTCATTAACCTTTTTGGTCTGGGGGAAGAAGGTCCTGTCCTCCAGCCAGGAGCCACAGTCAGGCTTCACATCTGCAGAGCCTTCCTCTTAACCCAGTCAGTGCTTGGCTCAATGCCTCTCCTCANCAAGTGTGGCTAAGTCTTCCCCTTCATTATCACTGGGAAAAAAAAAAGAGGTGCCTGGGCAAACAAATTGGGTAAACAAAATTACAGAGTTATGTTTAAGTAACTTGAGAAAAAAGAAAACTGCTAGAGACTTTGGCAGTTTAATTGAGGGGATAAGATGATGCTAATTACCAACGTCTCTCAGAGCTTCCACTTAAAAACACTTTTTAAAAAGTCACAGTTAATTCCAATTACCTTCAATATTCAAAAATGTGGAGAAATGCCATGATAAAACTCCATTTCTTAAAAATGCCTAAGTAATGAGATATCGCTAATGAGCGCAGGGCGACTTTCCCTATACAGTCTGAAATGATGCAGTTCAACCAAATATGTAGTCAACAACACAATCATCTTTTAAAAAAATATTTACTTCTTTATTTGGCTGCACTGGGTCTTCACTGCTGCATGCAGGCTTTCTCTAGTTGCGGCAAGCAGGCTTCTCGTTGCTGTGGCTTCTCTTGTGGAGCATGGGCTCTGGGGGTGTGGGGGGGGTGCTCAGTAGTTGTGGCACACGAACTTAGTTGCCCTGTGGCATGTGGAATCTTCCCAGAGCAGGGATTGAACTCGTATCCCCTATGCTGGCAGGTGGATTCTTAAGCATTGGACCACCAGGGAAGTCTAACAGCATAATCATGTTTATTAATTTGAATCATCCTTGCAGTTGTTGTTGTTCAGTCGCTCAGTGGTGTTCGACTCTGTGACCCCATGGACTGCAGCACGCCAGGCTTCCCTGTCCTTCACTATCTCCCTGAGTTTGCTCAAACTCATGTCCATTGAGTCAGTGATGCCATCCAACCATCTTATCCTCTGTTGCCCCCTTCTCCTCTTGCCCTCAATCTTTCCCAGCATCAGGGTCTTTTCCAGGGAGTTGGCTCTTTGCATCAGGTGGCCAAAGTATTAGAGCTTCAGCTTCAGCATCAGTCCTTCCAATGAATATTCAGGGTTGATTTCCTTTAAGACTGACTGGTTTGATCTCCTTGCTGTCCAAGGGTCTCTCAAGAGTCTTCCCCAGCCAGTTAGGGTTAAGGTTAAGACAGAACTAGAGCTCGACTCCTGGGGAGGAATAAATGATCAGGTTCTGCCTGACTTTCAGGCACTTTTGATCCCTTGGGTGTTTTTTTCCTGCTACTCTATTGACTGATCATTCCATCCCTAAGGGCTCTTGGACTGAATCTGTGGACAATAGTCACAGCTGTGATCCTCTGTGACCTGGATGAGTTGGCAAGAATAAGTGGGCAGATTCTGGCAAGTTCTAAGAAATGAGCCAGCAGCCGAGACAGCTGTGACTCAGAAAATGTAGGAGCAGATGTTGTATTCTCCAGTCCTGCTGTCAATAGGAAGCAACTTCCCTAGCCCTAGGGGAGAAGAGCTGGTCACAGCCTGGTCCTGGCTCTGCTTAGGGCCCTGCGGCCCCCACCAGGACCAGGCAGAGATGATCAGATTAGCAGTTTGGTTGGAAGCCAGCACGGGCTCCAATTGGGCAGCAGTTGTGGGAGCTGGGACGAAGCCTCCTGATATATTTTGTTCTGTGTTCTCATTAACCTTTTTGGTCTGGGGGAAGAAGGTCCTGTCCTCCAGCCAGGAGCCACAGTCAGGCTTCACATCTGCAGAGCCTTCCTCTTAACCCAGTCAGTGCTTGGCTCAATGCCTCTCCTCAGGAAGGAGGTGCTATGCACATATAGACGTGTTTCTCTGTGCAGACGCACCCCAGATAGGCCCAGGAGAGGTGCTGTGGCTGGGGTACATGTTTATGAGAAGAACTGAGGATCTTTTAGCTTCTTTCCTGCTTGGGCCCTGACTTTCATACCCTCTTATTCCTTCATCTTCTGTTCCTATCAGTTCAAGTATGAAACACAGTATTATCAGCTGTATTAAAGTGTTTCTATTTGAGATCTCAAGTACACTCTATGCCAGACTTAGGGTTCCATGAGAGACAATTTCCAGCTACATACAACTGATTTAGAGGGTTCTTGAGATAAATATCTTTTTTTCCTTTTTGGTACTTGGACTTAAGTCATCTCTTGACTTTGGACAGTGATTTCAGTCAAGAATAAAAAAGTGTCATGGGACAGAGGGGTGTGAAACATATCAGGGTAAAGAAAAAGTTGCCCAACTGGTCATGCCAATGACTAAAGGGTCATGGACAAATAGTATCCCCAGGTCGGGTAGATTAAGAAACCAGAGGAAAAGGCAAATTTGGCAGCTGGACTGGACACCCTAGGCAGTCCTTCCTTTACCGAGATGAGTGGTAAGGGTGGTCTGGAACCACAAGCTCCCAGTGCTGAGCTCTGCTCATTCTCCCAGAGCAGTTCCCTCCCCAAATAGAAATATCAGGGGACTTTGTCATCAAACAACAGTGTCCTCTACAGATTTCTTCATGGATCCTAGTCCAGGTTCATATCAGCTGGAAAAAGAAAGCCAGGTGAGGAATGACTGCAATGTCCCCAGAGGTGGGAGGTGAACTGGGACACTTATTCTAATTGACAATACTTGTGCTTGGTGGTGAGGGCTTAAAACCACAAAGAGGTTTACCCGCTTCCTCCCATCAGATTTTACAGTCAGAGGGACGGGTGTATGATACTCAGCTGACAGGCCTGTCCCCCATGGGTGATAGAACCTTTAGGAGTTTACCTGATACATATTTATACTATGGTGCTTATAGAAAGCAATGCAAAGAAAATACCACTGGTCTTCATGTCTACCAGCTCCTGAATCAAAGCCAAGCAGACTAATACACACAGTGGCTTCTACACATACATGTGCTAAAGCAAACAGGCTTAAGATCTGAATTTCCTTCCTTAAGTCTGGAAACTTCCCTACCATGAGTGTCTTGGTGGGAATCTGAACTCACTTCTCAGAATAAACCCTCAAAAATCAGTTTCTATGGCTAAGCCTCATTCAACCAGATGCAGTCATGCATCTCTAGCCCATGTTAAATCTTGAGCCCTTGCTGCACAACATCAGGGACTCTTAAGAGTTCTTTACAGAGCTGGTGGAGGAGAAGCAGAGGACAATACTGAGCATGGAGGGAGCACCAGCTATGAGACTCCTACTCAGGAGAGGAGGCCACTAGTTTCCAACCACCCCTGGGGTTGAGAGAGCACTAATTCTAGGGAAGCCAGAGAATGAAGGCACACCAGGGTATGGGCCAAGGTGCCCTTGGTGATGATCAGCATCACCCAAATTCTAGACAACAATTATCAAGGATAGGAAAGAGGTGGCCATAGTCTAACTTATTAGGATTCTACAGATGCTAAATAATTCTGAATTTTGTTGAAAATTCTTAAGCATATATTTTATATGTGAAATAACACAAATGAAATTTATATAGATGGCTCAAAGATGGTAAAGAATCTGCCTGCAATGCTGGAGACCTGGGTTTGATTGCTGGGTTGGGAAAATCCCCTGGAGGAGGACATGGCAACCCACTCTAGTATTTTTACCTGGAGAATCCCATGGACAGAGGAGCCTGACAGGCTACAGTCCATGGAGTTGCACAGAGCTGGACATGACTGAGCGCCTAAGCAGCAGCATTGCACAATGTATAGCTTTCAAGCAGGAAAGAAAAAAGGGAGTAACCTGTTTAATGGGCGACAATGTCATTGACCCAATGGTAAACAGAAAACACAAGATAAGGATTGTACAAATAAGTCCAAAATCATCTATAGTCCTTAAGCATACATAAGGACACATACCACACACACAGAGGAAGTAGGCTAAACTTATCTATTTAAACACAGACAAACTGGCCAGGTTTTTAAAAATCTAGCTATATGCTACTTATAAAAACAAGTCCAAGAAAAATACACAGAAATGTTGAAAATACATAGACAGGAACTACGTTAAAAGAGCATATATTAATACATAAGAATCTAAAAATTTGGAGAGATAATAAACCAAATCAAAAGATAACAGTAGCTAATCTTCTCCAAAAAAGTCTATAAACTATTAAGCATCAAAAATGAATCAAAAGAAACTCTGTTGTGACGAGGTCAAGAAAAACATTATGTGAAGTCAGTGAAGTTATTAGGCTCAGGGAAAAGAGAACAAAACAGGTCCTCCAGGCCTTGCAGAAAAGTCATAGCTCATTGGAGGATGCAGGGAAGAGCAAGGAAGAACAGGCAGAAGTGTGAAATGGTGGGATTCTTCTGATCACATAAATAAGGAGGCTGAGAAAACAGTAGGAGTCCAACCATGCAGGTTTAAATGCTTGATTAAGGCTGCAAGGTGTGTAATCCATGCTGGGTTACCACAGCTTTGGGAACACTCACCCCATGAAATAAACAGTAATTTGAAGAGAGATTTAGTAAGTCCCCCTTAAAGAATCACAATAGCAAAAATAGCAAAAGATAGTATTATGAAGGCAAACACTTTGAATTATATATAGAAGGGTTAATTTGTCCCCCCAGATTCAGAAAAGCATCTGGGCAATGCAGACCAGTTCCAACATACAGTGACACTGGCTATAACAGTGTAAGAAATAAACCATGGAGTTATCCATCCAGCAGTTACCGAGCCATGCTATCCTGACTGCTTTACTCATTTTATCTAGATTCTGCTACTGAGGGAAAAATGGAAATTCTCTCTTTGGGGGAAGTGGTGATTTGGTTTGAGTTTTTTATAATACATGCTGAAATTATTCTCTCTGCCTTTACTAGTACTCAGGAGAACTGAGTCACCCAGAAGTGGGAGTAGAAGGATGAGTCAAACAAATCAATAAGAAAAAAGACACACCATCAAATTGAAAATTTGGCAAAGAATATGAACGGGCAAAATGAAGAAACAAACTACAAACACAGAAGCCCAAATAAATGAAGAGGAAATAGGCAAACTAACTGAAAAAGAATTCAGAATAATGGCAGTAAAGATGATTGAAAACGTTGAAAGCAAAATGGAGAAAATGCAAGAATCAATTAACAAAGACCTAGAAGAATTAAAGAATAAACATGCAGAGGCAAACAACAAAATTACTGAAATTAAAAATACTCTAGAAGGAATCAATAGCAGAATATCTGAAGCAGAAGAACGAATCAGTTAATCAGTTCAGAAATAACATCTAAAGAGCAGAATAAAGCAAAAATAATGAAAAGAAATGAGGATAGTCTCAGAGACCTCTGGGACAAACCAGAGGTCAAACACATCAACATTTGAATAATAGAGGTCCCATAAGAAGAAGAGAAAAAGAACAGCTATGAGAAAATTTTTGAAGAGATTATAGTTGAAAATTTCCCCAACATGGAAAAGGAAATAGTCAATCAAGTCCAAGAGGCACAAAGAGTCCCATACAGGATAAACCTGAGGAGAAACACACCAAGACACATCTTAATCAAACTAACAAAGACTAAACACAAAGAAAGAATATTAAAAGCAGCAAGGGAGAAGCAACAAGTAACATACCCCCTATGCTTAACAGCTGAGATCAGCAGCTGCAGATCAGAAACTCTGCAGGCCAAAAGGAAATGGCAGAATATATTTAAAGTACCGAAAGGGAAAAATCTACAACCAAGATTACTGTACCTGGCAAAGATCTCATTCAAAATTGATGGAGAAATCAAAAGCTTTTCAGACAAGCAAAAGTTAAAAGAATTCAGCACCACCAAACCAACTTTACATCAAATGTTAAAGGGACTTATATAGTCAAGAAATACAAGAGAAGAAAAAGATCTGTAAAATCAACCCCAAACAACTACAAAAACAGCAATAGGAACATATATTACTTTAAATGTAAATGGATTAAGTGCTCCAACCAAAAGACACAGACTGGCTGAATGGATACAAAAATAAGACCCATATATATGCTGGCTACAAGAAACCTACTTTAAACCTCAAAACACATATAGACTGAAAATGAGAGGATGGAAAAACATATTCCATGCAAATGGGAAGAAAAGAAAGCTGGAGTAGCAATCCTCATATCAGACAAAATAGACCTTAAAATAAAGAAGATTACAAGAGATAAGGAAGGCCACTACATAATGATCAAGGGATCAATCCAAGAGGAAGACATAACAATTGTAAATATCTATGCACCTAACATAGGAGCACCTCAATACGTAAGACAAACACTAATAGACATAAAAGGAGAAATTGACAGTAACACAATAATAGTAGGAGACTTTAACGCCCCACTCACACCAATGGACAGATCATCAAAACAGAAAATGAATAAGGAAACACAAGTCTTAAATGATACATTAGATGAGATGGATCTCATTGATATCTTCAGGACATTTCATCCAAATGCAGAAGAATACACCTTCTTCTCAAGTGCATATGGAACATTCTCCAGGATAGATTACATCTTAGGTCACAAATCAAACCTCAGTAAATTTAAGAAAATTGAAATCATATCAAGCATGTTCTCTGACCACAATGCTATGAGACTAGATATCAATTACAAGAAAAAAAAAACAACTGTAAGAAACAAAAACACATGGAGATTAAACAACATGTTTCTAAATGACCAGCAGGTTACTGAAGAAATAAAAAAGGAAATAAAAAAAATTTCTAGAAACAAATGACAATGAAAACACAACTCAAAACCTATGGGATACAGAAAAAGCAGTTCTAAGAGGTAAGTTTATAACAATACAATCCTACCTCACAAAACAAGGAAAATATCGAATAGACAGCCTAACTTTACACCTAAAACAACTGGAAAAAGAAGAATAAAAACCCTCAAAATTAGTAGAAGGAAATAAATTATAAATATCTGAACAGAAATAAATGAAAAAGAAACAAAAGAAAAAATAGTAAAGATTAATAAAACTAAAACCCGGTTCTTTGAGATGATAAACAAAATTGACAAACCTTTAGCCAGACTCATCAAGAAAAAAAAGAGAAGAATCAAATCAACAAAATTAGAAATGAAAAAGGAGAGGTTACAACAGACAATGAAGAAATACAAAGGATTATAAGACTATTATAGTCTTCCCTGGTGGCTCAGAGGTTAAAGTGTCTGCCTCCAATGCAGGAGACCCAGGTTCGATCCCTGGGTTGGGAAGATCCCCTGGAGAGGGAAATGGCAATCCACTCCAGTATTCTTGCCTGGAGAATCCCATGGACAGAGGAGCCTAGTAGGTTACAGTCCACGGGGTGGCAAAGAGTCGGACATGACTGAGCAACTTCACCTCACCTCATAAGACTATTATGAACAACTCTATAGCAATAAAATGGATAACTTGGAAGAAATGGACAGATTCTTAGAAAAGTTCAATCTTCCAAGACAGAACCAGAAAGAGATAGAAATTATAACAACCCAGTTACAAGCACTGAATTTGAAGCTGTGATCAAAAATCTCCCCAAAAACAAAAGCCCAGGATCAGATAGCTTCACAGGAGAATTCTATCAAACAGTTAGAGAAGAGCTGATGCCTATCCTTTTAAAACTATTTCAAAAAATTGCAGAGGAAGGAACACTTCCAAACTCATTCTATGAGGCCACCATCACTTTGATACCAAAACCAGACAAAGACAACATAAAAAAGGAAAACTACAGGCCAATATCATTGATGAACATAGATGCAAAAATCCTCAACAAAATTTTAGCAAACAGAATTCAGCAACACATGAAAAAAAACTCATATACCACGATCAAGTTGAGTTTACTCTAGGGATGCAAAGATTCTTCAATATATGCAAATCAATCAATGTGATACACCGTATTAACAAATTGAAAGATAAAAACCATATGATTATCTCAATAGAAGCAGAAAAAGCCTTTGACGAAATTCAGCACCCATTTATGATTAAAACTCTTCAAAAGATGGGCATAGAAGGAACCTACCTCAACATAGTAAAGGCCATATATGATAAGCCTACAGCAAACATTGTTCTCAATGGTGAGGAACTGAAAGCATTCCCCCTAAGATTAGGAACAAGACAAGAGTGTCCACTTTCACCACTATTATTCAACATAGTTCTGGAAGTCCAAGCTACAGCAATCAGAGGAGAAAAAGAAATAAAAGGAATCCAGATCAGAAAATAAGTAAAACTCTCACTGCTTGTGGATGACATGATACTGTACATAGAAAACCCTAAAGAGAGCATCAGAAAATTACTGGAGCTAATCAGTAAGCTTACCAAAGTTGCAGGATACAAACTCAATACATAGAAATCACTTCCATTTCTATACATTAACAATGAAAAATCATAAAGAGAAATTAAGGAATCAATCCCATTCACCATTGTAACAAAAAGAATTAAATATCTAGGAGTAAACTTACCTAAGGAGACAAAAGAACTGTAAACAGAAAATTATAAGACACTGATGAAAGAAATCAAAGATGACATAAATAGATGGAGAGATATTCCATGTTCCTGGGTAGGAAGAGTCAATATTGTGAAAATGTTTATACTACCAAATGCAAGCTACAGGTTCAGTGCAATCACCTATCAAATTACCAACGGCATTTTTTCACAGAACTAGAACAAAAACTTTCACAATTCATATGGAAACACAAAAGACCCCGAATAGCCAAAGCAGTCTTGAGAAAGAAGAATGGAGCTGGAGGAATCAACCTTCCTGCCTTCTGGAAATAATCTAAGTGAGGAGAGTATGAGATGGATGACCTCACTGATGGTAAAATGGACTACTTTGCAGCATTTAAAATCATCTAGGTCTATACCATCAAGACAGTATGGTACTGGCACAAAAACAGAAATATAGACCAATGGAACAAGATAGAAAGTCCAGAAATAAGCCCACGCACCTATGGGTACCTTATTTTTGACAAAGGAGGCAAGAATATACAATGGGGCAAAGACAGCCTCTTCAATAAATGGTGCTGGGAAAACTGGACAGCTATATGTAAAAGAATGAAATTTGAATACTTCCTAACACCATACACAAAGATAAACTCAAAATGGATTAAAGACCTAAATGTAAGCCCAGAAACTGTAAAACTCTTAGAGGAAAACATAGGCAGAATACTCGATGACATAAATCAAAGCAAGATCCTCTATGATCCACTTCCTAGAGTAATGGAAGTAAAAACAAAAGTAAACAAGTGGGACCCGACTAAACTTAAAAACTTTTGCACAGCAAAGGAAACTATAAGCAAGGTGAAAAGACAACCCTTGGAATGGGAGAAGATAATAGCAAATGAAACAACTGACAAAGGATTAATTTCCAAAATATACAAGCAGATCATACAATTCAATACCAGGAAAACAACCCAATCAAAAAGTGGGGAAAAGACCTAAACAGACATTTCTCCAAAGAAGACATACAGATGGCTGACAAACACATGAAAAGATTCTCAACATCACTCATTATTAGAGAAACGCAAGTTAAAACCACAATGAGATGTTACCTCACACCTGTCAGAATGGCCATCATCAAAAAGTCTACAAACAATAAATGCTGGAGACGGTGTGAAGAAAAGGGAATGCTCTTGCACTATTGGTGGGAATGTTAATTGATACAGCCACTATGTAAGATGGTATGGAGATTCCTTAAAAAACTAGGAATAAAACCACCAAATGACCCAGCAATCCCACTCCTAGGCATATACCCTGAGGAAACCAAGGTTGAAAAAGACACATGTATCCCATTGTTCACTGCAGCACTATTTACAATAGCTAGAACATGGAAGCAACCTAGATGCCCATCAACAGATGAATGGATAAAGAAGTTGTGGTACACAATAAAATATTACTCAGTCATAAAAAGGACACATTTGAGTCAGTTCTGATGAGGTGGATGAACCTAGAATCTATTATACAGAGTGAAGTGAGTCAGAAAGTAAATATCATATTCTAACACACATATACAGAATCTAGAAAATGGTTCTGAAGAATTTATTTACAGGGCAGCAATGGAGAAACAGATATAGAGAATAGACTTATGGACCTGGGGAGAGAGGAGGAGAGGGTGAGATGTATGGAAAGAGTAACATGGAAACTTACATTACCATATGTAAAATAGATAGCCAACGGGAATTTGCTGTATGGCTCAGGAAACTCAAGAATGGGCCCTATATCAACCTAGAGGGGTGGGATGGCGAGAGAGGTGTGATGAAAGTTCAAAAGGAAGGAGCTATATGTATACCTATGGCTGATTCGTGTTGAGGTTTGACAGAAAACAAAATTCTGTAAAGCAATTATCCTTCAATTAAAAAAAAAAGAATATGAACGGGAAAATCACACACACACAAAAACCCAAATGGCCAAAATTCATAGGGGGAAAATGGTCATTCTCTCCAGTGTTACAGGCAGAACAAACTAAGACAACTATGAAATTACCATCTCACATGCTGCATGTTGGCAAAGATTGTTTCCAAGGATGCAGCTAAGCGGGGCCAAATGAAATATGGCTGGGGTTGTGAATTGAAACGAGGTCTTAGAAAACAGTTGGAAAATTCTTAATGGAGCTGACGATTTGTACCTCCAGAACACAGCAATTCTAATCCCAGGTATATGTCCTAGAGAAACTCATGCACAGGTACTTAAGGAGATTTTAATAGCAGCACTCCCTGATAATAACAAAAACCTGGAAATAATCTAAGTGAGGAGAGTATGAGATGGATGACCTCACTGATGGTAAAATGGACTACTTTGCAGCATTTAAAATCATCTAGGTCTATACACATCAGCATGGATAAACACTGTAAAGCATCTTGCATGAAAACAAAATCCTAGCTAGTTACAATACTACACCATTTAGATGAAACATTAAGATGAGATATT
>SJYW01019608.1:20439-37747 GCA_006410735.1 Raphicerus campestris | reverse complement strand
ATGGACCTGGGGAGAGAGGAGGAGAGGGTGAGATGTATGGAAAGAGTAACATGGAAACTTACATTACCATATGTAAAATAGATAGCCAACGGGAATTTGCTGTATGGCTCAGGAAACTCAAGAATGGGCCCTATATCAACCTAGAGGGGTGGGATGGCGAGAGAGGTGTGATGAAAGTTCAAAAGGAAGGAGCTATATGTATACCTATGGCTGATTCGTGTTGAGGTTTGACAGAAAACAAAATTCTGTAAAGCAATTATCCTTCAATTAAAAAAAAAGAATATGAACGGGAAAATCACACACACAAAAAAACCCAAATGGCCAAAATTCATAGGGGGAAAATGGTCATTCTCTCCAGTGTTACAGGCAGAACAAACTAAGACAACTATGAAATTACCATCTCACATGCTGCATGTTGGCAAAGATTGTTTCCAAGGATGCAGCTAAGCGGGGCCAAATGAAATATGGCTGGGGTTGTGAATTGAAACGAGGTCTTAGAAAACAGTTGGAAAATTCTTAATGGAGCTGACGATTTGTACCTCCAGAACACAGCAATTCTAATCCCAGGTATATGTCCTAGAGAAACTCATGCACAGGTACTTAAGGAGATTTTAATAGCAGCACTACCTTATAATAACAAAAACCTGGAAATAATCTAAGTGAGGAGAGTATGAGATGGATGACCTCACTGATGGTAAAATGGACTACTTTGCAGCATTTAAAATCATCTAGGTCTATACACATCAGCATGGATAAACACTGTAAAGCATCTTGCATGAAAACAAAATCCTAGCTAGTTACAATACTACACCATTTAGATGAAACATTAAGATGAGATATTATTCTAGACACACACAGAGTGTGTAGGAAACTAGCTGAACAGAGATGAAAGTCTATCTTTGTGGGCTTCACCTCCATTTGATACCTTTTATGTAAAGCTGTAAAATAAATGATTGTTTACAGAACATACATACATAGTAAAAGTCTAAAAATATGAATAGAAAAGATAAAAACCAACTTTGGCATAATGGGCAAAAGGAAGGAACGTGAGCCTGCGTCTATATTTAATTTCTTAAGAAATTCTGGAGCAAATATTGTATCAGTTACCATTTCTTCAGTATGGGTAATGTATTATGTAACATCATGCTTGTTCTATTTAGTCTATGCTCTCCATATCAGCAAAATATTGAATTCTTAAGACTTAAGAGTCTTGTGAACAAAAAGTCATGGGCTATCAGGGTTTTCATCTAGGGGCAGTGAATGGGACCACTCTGAACGTTGTAAAGGAGCAACAGAGAACAAAAAGTTGTGCTTTGGTGATGTCACAAGTGATGCTTACTCAGCATCCTGTTACCACAAGAAACCGCTGCTTTAAGCAGATGGCCCACATGATGCCACATGAGCAGAGGCTGTGGGGACTGGAGAGCAGGTCCTCAAGGCTGAGTGGGCCATTTGTTTCCCCAGTGAGGGCTGAAGGACATGCAGGCTATACCCCTGGGTGGGGGGCCCAAGGGATTCTCCAAGTTTAGGGAGGCAGGCAGGAAGGGAGGGGCTGTCTGGGCCAAGGGGAGCCCCAGTGGGAAGGCATAGAGGCACAAGGAAGTGGTGTGTGGTCGGGACTCAGTAGTTTTGGAGTCTCAATGGTAGTTTGAACCCAGCCAGGGGCACCAGGTTTAAGGGGTGAGAAGGGCAGATCAGAAGAAGCTTTGGAATCTGGACTCTGTCCTGAGGGAGAAGTGGAGCCTTTGGAAGATTTTGAGCACAGGCATGACCTTGAAGGATCACTTGTTCAGTTTTTTGCCTTTAGGCAGATAAATGTCTAAATCTTTCCATATGGCGGGCTTGTCTTTTTTGCAACGTCTCCAAGGACAGACACTCTGCAGTCTCCATCCTTCATCTCTCACAGTGTTGGGGCAAATATAGCTGGGAATGGAGAAGGTGACTGCTAGAGGGCAAGGCAGACAGGGAAGGGAATCAGGTGCAATTCCAGGAGCCAACAGGAACAGGGATGGGGGAAGGGGAAGAGTGATACAGCCATGAAGACTGCACTGGGCTAGACAGAAAGGGGTGTGCCCAGATGCAGAAGTCTGTAGCAGGAGGGTATGATGTAGTGAGAGTGGCAGCTACCATCAGTATCATCATCATAAACATCATCATCGTCACAGCAGCAAACAATGAGACCTTGCTTATCCTGTGTCAGGAAGTGATCTAAGAGCATCACACAATTCAGTTAACCCTATGAGGCAGCTATATCACTATCCTCATTTTAAATACAAGGAAAATGAAGGAGAAAGGAGGACATGAAATCTGATTTTGGTCCCACAGCTCATCAGAGGCAGATCGAGAATTCACAAGCAGCCTGTGACCCTAACCATTACACAACACTGCCTCTCAAAAAGGAACACTGAGAGAGTCCTGGTGGACAGAGAAAAGTTGGCAGAGGGTGTATCTCAGGAGGATATTCAGTATCTCAAAACCATTGTCCACGTGCAAAGGGTCTCTCAAGATGAAGAGAATGGAGTCCAGGTACAGGACAGTATCTGGACTATGAGAAAAGGGATGACTGCAAGAAGCTTGTCTGGATGCTTGCTGTTTCACTGTGGAGTGTCAGAAACAGGAGGGAGGGGACTTAACTTACAAGCTCCTCAGAGGTGGTTTCCATTTTATTCTCAATATCCCTGACGAACTGTGGTGTTGGAGAAGACTCTTGAGAGTCCCTTGGACTGCAAAGAGATCAAACAAGTCAATCCTAAAGGAAATCTACCCTGAATATTCACTGGAACGACTGATGCTGAAGCTGAAGCTCTAATACTTTGGTCACTTGATGCAAAGAGCAGACTCATCTAAAAAGGCACTGATGCTGGGGAAGACAGAAGGCAGGAGGAGAATGGGACAACAGAGGATGAGATAGTTGGATGACATCACCAACTCAATGGAAATGAGTTTGAGCAAACTCTGGGAGATGGTGAAGGACAGGGAAGCCTGGCATACTGCAGTCCATGGGGTGGCAAAGAGTAGGACATGACTGAGCAACTGAACAACAACAACAACATCCCTGTTATATGGATATTCCTATTATAGCTAAGGAAACAGAGGCTCTGAGGGGTAGAGTAATGGGCTTACCGTCACACAGCAAGCAAGAGGCAGATCTGCAGGAAGGCAGATTGTTCAAAAGTCCTGGGCTTTTTTCTATTACTGCCTACTGCCTCCCTGGGAATTTCCCAAGTCTCCACCAACTGAATGTAAGTGCTGGCCCAGAGTCAAACTACATTTGCTTGTTAATTTCCCCAAAGAATACACACAGGAGTAAATAAAAAGGAAAGCCAGCCCAGTCCCAACTGTGAACTGAAGATAAGAGAACACCACAGGCCAAAATCTGGGAGGAATTTCCTCTAATTGCCATGGTCCTGGATATGAATGTGGAAAGAAACCATCAGCTATATACTCCACAAGAGGAAAACACAGTCCTAAAGAAGTTGGGAAACCACGCTAAATAGCTCCTGTGCCCTGTGACCAATACCAGGACACTGGGGAAAATGGATTAGAAAAAAAAGCACAGTACTTTTGAAAAGATAATGAAGATCAAGGGAAAATAAACATTATTCTCACTGGGGTGGCAAGACCGGGGGAGGGGGGGCGTCAATAACTGAAAAAAAAATCATTCTTCAAAAAATGATACCTTAAAATATCCAAGAGGATATGCTCACTATGAAATAGAAATAGGAAGCTATAGGAGAAAAAAGTTGAAATAAAGAAACAGTAAAGAAAAAAATGTTAAACTCAAAAACTAAGTGCAAAATTAAAATTACATTGAAGGTCATACAGGATTAATATGCAGAGGATCAACTTTAGATTTTCTCAGAGTTAAGATGGAAAGGGAATGAAATAGGAAGAGAGAAAGTGACAAATAAGAAGAAAGAGAACAGAAGTTCATCTTAAGAATTTTATGTTGCACAGGCAGGAAAACAAAACAATAAGAGAAGAAGCAATAATTAAAAAGATAATAATAGAAAACAGTACTGGGTGGAAGAAAGGCCCAAGTTCACATATTAGAAGAGCTCACTGAAAGCCAGGCAAAATAATAAAAAGACTCATTCTACACAACATAAGATTTTACATAAATAAGAAAGATTATAAGCACTGGGCAAAACAAAACAGGTTCTCTGCTAGGGATATAATCAAGCTATCTTCCAAATTCTTCCCTACAAAGTACAAAACACAATGGACAGACAGCTAAAAGTATATCCAGTGATGCATTCTGCCCACCATTTTACTTAGAGGAAGATTGTGGTGGGCACCATGTATAGTGTACCCAGCAGCCACTTAACCTGCCATCTTCCTTTCTTAAAAGAAACCTGATTTAATTCAGGAGAACAATAAATTGAGCCCTGAGGGTAGATCATTACAGATTTAAGCTATTATATTCATCTCTGCCAGGTAGGTACCCATCTTCTCAGCCTTCTTTGCAGCTTGCAGTGATTTTTGTTTGGCTGATGAAATTTAAAGGGAAAACCTTCCAGAGCCAAAGAGAAAATCTTTTCTTTGTAAGAAAGAGAAACATTTCAGAAAAAAAGAGCTTTTGCTGTCATTTCTACCCCATTCCTCATACAGTTCTGGTGTCCAAAGCTGTAGCAGTCATCTTACAACCAGCAAGCAACATGGATGAAGACGTGCTTTCAACAGTCTGAGGATGACGGAAAGGAAGACTGAGACTCAGAGACCTGGGCTGACATTACTGAGCCTCTGTCCCATTCTGACAGCTCACTCCAGACTTCTTACTTCTTATCATTGTCTACGATTTAATTTAGGGTTAGGTTTCCTATTCCTTATAACTGAAAACATTATGAATATGTGTTAATAGGAAAAGCACAGAATGGAAGTACACCAGCATCGGTACATCAATAGGCTAAACAAAATTAAACAAGTTTCTCAAATGAAGGCAATAACAGAGTTTTTACTAAACTAATGGACATTAGTTTTAGTTTTTACTAAACTAGTTTTAGCTTTTACTAAACATTAGTTTTTACTGAACTAATGGATATTCAGAAAACTAAGATCATGGCATCCAGTCCCATCACTTCATGGCAAATAGATGGGGAAAGAGTGAAAATAGTGGCAGACTTTATTTTTTGGGGCTCCAAAATCACTGCAGATGATGACTGAAGCCATGAAATTAAAATCGCTTACTCCTTGGAAGAAAAGTGATGACCAACCTAGATAGCATATTAAAAACCAGAGACATTACTTTGCCAACAAAGGTCCACCTAGTCAAGTCTATGGTTTTTCCAGTANCCATGAAATTAAAATCACTTACTCCTTGGAAGAAAAGTGATGACCAACCTAGATGCATATTAAAAACCAGAGACATTACTTTGCCAACAAAGGTCCACCTAGTCAAGTCTATGGTTTTTCCAGTAGTCATGTATGGATGTGAGAGCTGGACTGTGAAGAAAGCTGTGCACTGAAGAATTGATGCTTCTGAATTGTGGGGTTGGAGAAGACTCTTGAGAGTCCCTTGGACTGCAAGAAGATCCAACCAGTCCATCCTAAAGGAAATCAGTCCTGAATATTCATCGGAAGGACTGATGTTGAAGCTGAAACTCCAATAATCTGGCCACCTGATGCAAAGAACTGACTCATTTGAAAAGACCCTGATGCTGAGAAAGATTGAAGACGGGAGAAGGGGATGACAGAGGATGAGATGGTTGGATAGCATCATCAACTCAACGGACATGAGTTTGAGTGAACTCCGAGAGTTGGTGGTGGACAGGGAGGCCTTGCATGCTGTAGTCCATGGGGTCACAAGGAGTCGGACACGACTGAGTGACTGAACTGAACTGAATAGACATTATGAATCTCCTAGAGGTGACCTGCTTGAAATAGGAAGAATTCCTGTAATTTATTTGACAAAGGAACTTTCATTTTCCTTCTAGGAAACATCTGGAAAAGTAGAGTTCTATGTAAAACACTATGAAAAATATTAATAGGATATTGAGGTTAACATTTTATCACCCAAGAACTGTATATTCAACCATTTTTCTTTCATGGGCAAAGTTAACAAAAGGATATCTTTAAGTTTGCAGAGGGTTTGGAAAACATTTTTCTTGAGTAACTCTCTGATCCCCAGTATGAAAAATTACAGTTCTGCAGTCAACTGGGAAATAAATTACAATTAACAATTCAAATATAAGAATTTTAAAGGATAAAGAAATGACAATGTAAATAAAACCATGTAGAAAAATTAACTGTTATAAATGTAGTTACAAAAGTAAATACCAAGACCAAAAAAATATTCTGGGGCAAGAAAATTTAATGATTAAAGGATCTATTTAATAATAATGGGATTTTAGCCTAGGCAGCATTTTGAAGATTTGTTTCTCTCTGCTATTCCCTGCCAGGTACAACTATAACCTGTGGAAATAATATAAGATATAACCAAAGGAGAACTCCCAGAGGTGCTAAGAGGAAGGTGAACAAGTCTGGGAACCAGCACTGGAGGAACAGCATGCTGCAGGACATTTTAACCTTCACCAGTGGAAGAGAGCAACCCATATCTGACATTTCCTGTCCCTAAATCCAGCAACAGAAGGTAGGCTCCTTCCTCCCGCAAACTGAACGGGAGTCCCTTAGACCACACCAAGCAAGCCCACAAAGGGCCATGGGGATCTACTGGGGGCCCCACTAGATAAGCAGCCATGGGAAGTGCTTTCCTTCTCTGGCAGGCTTGAAATTCCCCTCAGTCATGGTGATTAACAAGGGAGTCTCAGCAAGAAGGACCTCCACCCAAATAAAGGCGGGACCCAGGAAACCTCTTTCTTCATGGGCTGGAGACTCTTTACTTCTGCCCAGAGACTGAGGGCAACAGCAAAATGGATCTCATTGTAGATTCACTGGATCAAATTGATCACAACAAGCACCTGGCCTGGGGAACTCCATTTGGTCCCCAGAGGCAGAGGAGAATCCCACCACAAGACATACTTCACTAATGAAGCCTCTCCTTTCCTGCCTGAACATCTCTTTCCCCAAGAAAAGACCCTTGTCAACCTGGCCTAAGGACATCTCCTTTCCACCTTTTGAGCAACACAAGGAGGGCCCAACTGGGGGCTCCTGCATCATCAGATAAACTAAGTTGACCAAAGTATCATCCCAAATGCTCTGAAATGAAGGTGTCATCGGAGCCATGGCCCCCCAAAAATGTAAGACAGGATCTACATGTTAAACCTAAAGAGAATGTTGTTGTTTTTGTTTAGTTGCTAAATTGTGTCCAATCCTTTTGTGATCCCATGGACTGAAGTGCACCAGACTCCTCTGTCCGTGGGATTTCCCAGGCCAGGGTACTGAAGTGGGTTCCATTTCCTTCTCCAGGGGATCTTCCTGACCCAGGGATCAAACGCACATCTCCTGCACTGGCAATTGTATTATCTACCACTGAGCCACCAGGGAAGCCTAAAGAGTGTGATTATCTACTAAATAAATCTTTAAATGCTAAAATATATTAACATATAAGGCAAAAATTCTAGCTTATAAAAGAAAACTCCCTATCATATCAAAAACCAAGAAAATCACAACCTAAATGAGAAAAGACACTCAACAGACACAAATACTGAGATGAATCAGATGTTGGAATTACCTGACAAGGATTTTAAAGGAGACATCACAAAAATCCTTCAACGATCAATCACAAGCTTTCTTAAAACAAATTAAAAATGAGAAAAATCTCAACAAGGAAATAGAAGTTATTAAAAAAAGAACCCAATTAAAATTATAGAACTGAAAAATATAACTGCAGAAATAAAAAAAGTTGCTGAACAGGAGAGTATAGTAGAGAAGGCAGAGGTTAGAATCAACGAACTTGAGGATAGGTCAATAGAGTTCACACAATATCAACAGTAGAAAAAAATAGACTAAATGAAAAAAATGAAAGAAACTCAAGGACCTGTGCAACAATAAAAAAGTTACAACACTCATCAAGTCCCAGGAGAGGGATCACAGAATGATAAACAAAAAATGATCAAAGAAGTGGCTAAAATTTTCCAAATTTGNGGCAGAGGTTAGAATCAATGAACTTGAGGATAGGTCAATAGAGTTCACACAATATGAACAGTAGAAAAAAATAGACTAAATGAAAAAAATGAAAGAAACCCAAGGACCTGTGCAACAATAAAAAAGTTACAACACTCATCGAGTCCCAGGAGAGGGATCACAGAATGATAAACAAAAAATGATCAAAGAAGTGGCTAAAATTTTCCAAATTTGGAAAAAAAAATAAACCTACAAATTGAAGAAGTTAATCATACCTCAAACTGTATGAACCCAAATAAATCCATTCTAAGACATTTCAGAATTAAAGTTTAAAAAATTAAATACTCAGAAAAATTCTAGAAAGCAGCCAGAGAGAGAAGATGTATTACCTACAGCGAGAAAACAATTCAGATGACAACAGATTGCTTCTCTGAAATCATGGCAACCGGAAGGAAGTGGCGTAACATTTTTTTCAAATTCTGAGAAAGAAAGAAAACCAACTATCATCTGCAGGACACAACTGGCAAAGTTATCCTCTCTAGGAATGAGGGCAAATCAAGAGAGTCTCAGATGAATAAAAAGTAAAAGAATTTGCTGCTATCAAATTTATCTTTGAAGACTGCCTAAAAGAAGTTCTTTAGACAAGAAAAGAAATGATGAAATAAAGAATCTTGAAGAATCAAAAAGGAAGATGGGATATTAAAAAGAATAAAAATATTCTAGGTCAATACAATAAACTATTCTTTTATTCATGAATTTTATAAGCCATATTTAATGATTGGGACAAAATTATAATATCATCTGATATTGATATTTCAAAGTAGAAAGGCAAAAGAAGTTAAATGTAAGTACTGTCTTCCCAGTCCACTCAAAGAGGCCAATGTTGATAGCAGTAGACTGTGAAGACACAAATATGTACTGTAATACCCAAATCAACCACTATGAAAACTATACAAAGAGATACACTCAAAAGTACTACAAATAAATCAAGATGGGATTCTTATAAGTGTTCAAGTAACCTGCAGAAAGATAAGAAAAACAGAGGAATAAGGACTAGAACAAGCAAAAGGAAAACAAATAATAAAATGGCAAATATATACTTCAATAATTAAATAGGAATGGTCAAATTACAGCAATCAAGAAACAGAGATTGACAGAATAGGTAAAAATACAGCCCAATTGTATGCTGTTTACTATGCAAATATTAATTTTAAGAAGCAGGAGTGGCTATATTAATATCCAATAGTGTAGATGTGAGAGCAAGAAAGTTACTAGAGGGAAAGAGAACATTACATAATGGTAAAAGGATCAACTCACCAAGAGGATCAGTAAAAGTACATACGATCTTAAATATGGACACAACAAAAGAAAACAAAAAGAGCCTCAAAATACATGAAATAAAATGGATAGAGCCTAAAGGAGAAATAAATCTACAGTCATAGCTGGGGACTTCAATACTACCCCTTTCGCAAATTACAGAACTGCTAGAGAGAAAATTGGCAAGGATATAGAGACCTAAACAGCACAACCAACCAACTTAGGATCCAATTTACATATATAGGACACTCGACCCAACAACAAGAGAAAGTAAATTTTTAAAGTGCTCATGGAAATTTCACCAAGACATATCATATCTGAGACTATTCAACAAACCTCAAAAATTTATATAATTGAAATCACAGAGTTTGTTCTCCGACCATAATGGAATAAAACTAAAAACCAGTAACAGAAAGATACTAGGAAAAATCTCTAAATACAAGGAAATTTAACAACACATTTCTAAATAATTTATGATTTTAAAAGGCTATAAATAAGAATATGGAGAACTGAATGAAAGTGAAAAGATAACATGATTAACAATCAAAGTTCCGAGAAAAAAATAAATAAATAAAAAGTCCAAAACAGTCAGAAAGAAGGAAATAGTAAAAATAAGAGTAAAAGCCAATGAAATTGGAAATGAGAAACTGATGCTGAATATCAATGAAACAAAAAGGAGAGCTTTGAAAAAATGCAAAAAAATTTTTGCAAAACTCTAGCAAGAGTGCCAAAAAGTAAAGAGATTTAAATAAATGGAAAGTCTCCCAATATGTTCATGATGGGAGACTCAATATAATAAAGATGTCAGTTCAGTTCAGTTCAGTTCAGATCACCCCAATTTCATCTATAGGTTTAATGTAATTCTATCAAAATCTTAGCAAAGTTTAGTAGATATATACAACCCTGGTGGCTCAGAGGTTAAAGCATCTGCCTGCAATGTGGGAGACCTGGGTTCGGAAGATCCCCTGGAGAAGGAAATAGCAACCCTCTCCAGTATTCTTGCCTGGAGAATCCCATGGACAGAGGAGCCTGGTGGGCTACAGTCCACGGGTTCGCAAAGAGTCGGACAACTGAGCGACTTCACTTTCACTTTCATTCTTGAGTTTATATGGAAAAACACAGACTCTTAGAATAGCATAAACAATCTTGATAGCAAAACTAAAGTAGAAGGAATCATGTACTTGGTATTAAGGCTTATGATATAGTTACAGTAATCAAAATGGTGTTACACTGGCAGAAGGATAGACACATATACCAGTGGAACAGAATAGATGCCCAGAAATAGAACAAACGGAAGAGGATATATGGATGGCATATTACCACTGGAAAAGCTTAGCCACCAGGAAAATGTAGACTGAACAGTGAGCTATCACTACATTCCTAACAGAATGGCTAAAATAAAAACACTGACAATACCAGAGCTAGTGAACATCTGGAGGAATTGGATCATTTCACATACTGTTGGTAAGAAGGTAAAACATCCCCGTCACTCTGGAATACAATTTGGCAGTTTCTTATAAAACTAAATATGCTATTATTTTATGATGCAGCAATTGCACTCAAGGGCATTTATCCTCAGTTCAGTCCAGTTCAGTCACTCAGTTGTGTCTGATCCTTTGTGATCCCACGGACTTCAGCACGCCAGGCTTCCCTAGCCATCACCAACTCCTGGAGTGTACTCAAACTCATGTCCATTGAGTCGGTGATGCCATCCAACCATCTCATCCTCTGTCATCCCCTAGTACTTATCCTAGAGAAATGAAAATGTATGTTTACATAAAAACCTGTATACAAATGTTCAGAGCAGATTTATTCATTCATAATAGCCCAAAACTTTAAACAGCACAGATGTCCCTCACAGGTGAATGGTTAAACTAGACGTGGTACATGCACACCATGATATATTCACGAACAGAAAAGAGCAAATTACTGATACACACAACAACTTGAATGAATCTCAAGGATATTATGCTGAGCTTAAAAAAGTGAATTCCAAAAGGTTACATACTGCATGATTCTACTTATAAAAATATGTTAAAATGACAAAATCTTATGAGCTAAAATCTGAATAGTGGTTAGCTAGAGTTAGGGATGCGGGGGAAGACGTATGAGAGTATGGTGAAACTGTTCACTATCTTGAATGTGGCATCAGATACACGAAACTTACACATCTGAAAAAACTGTAGAGTAGTGAACCTACACATACATGAACATGAGGGCATGTAAAATAAGGGAAATATGAGGAATATGGTGAATTTCATGAATGTCAAAATCCCATTTATGATAATGTACTATGACTTTGCAAAATGTTCCATTGGGGGAAATTGGGTGGATCTTTCTGAATTATTTTTTAACACCACATGTGAATCTACAATCATTTCAATAAAAATGTTACAAAATCAGAATATATAATACCAAACTATATTAACAGAAATTGAGAAGAGAAATGAGAGAATAAATATAAGCCAATTTTTTCTTCAAGGAAATGTCAGAAGTTCTTTATTCCTTTCACTTTAATATTCAGAAAATGTACTTTAAAATGCATATTTCATAAAGGTAAAAATATCAGGAATAGGAATTTAACAAGAAGAGCTATCTTTATGTTTAATTTAGAGGATAAAGCGTATGAAACAGTATAGCAAAAGACAGAAAACAAAGGACACAGATAAAAAACAAAACTACATGACAACTGAACTGTGAATGCACATCAGTTATAAATCAGTGGATTAAACCACTTTATTTAAAGACAAATTCTCTCAGATCAGCTTATAAAGACAANAAAATCAGGAATAGGAATTTAACAAGAAGAGCTATCTTTATGTTTAATTTAGAGGATAAAGCGTATAAAACAGTATAGCAAAAGACAGAAAACAAAGGACACAGATAAAAAACAAAACGACATGACAACTGAACTGTGAATGCACATCAGTTATAAATCAGTGGATTAAACCACTTTATTTAAAGACAGATTCTCTCAGATCAGCTTATAAAGACAAGTCTGACATTGTTATGATTCTTATAAAGAGCAGGACACCTGAAAAAGTATAATTTTTTTAAAGGAAAGAGGATGGCTAAGGAAATAACCAGTAAAACCAACAACAACAAAAGAAAATGAATTGAGGTTAGTGTTAATATTAGAAAAGGAATATTCAAGACAAAAATAGTGGATGGACCAAGAAGGTTATTTGTAGATATAAATGGTAATACTAGATACACTATGGAAATGACACTATTCTATTTAGCGACTAGCTCTGCCTCCAGAATAAAGCCTGTACCTGTCCCCTTCTCACTACCTTAGTTGCTCCCACCCTAGTGCAAGCCATCAACATGGCTCTCCTACTTCTGAATAACTTCCTGAGTCCTCATCCCATTCTAAGCCCCTATATTTCATCCACAATGGATGGAATTATTACCACAGCAGTGGTAATGTTACTGCTAAGTCACTTTAGTCGTGTCCAACTCTGTGTGACCCCATAGATGGCAGCCCACCAGGCTCCCCCGTCCCTGGGATTCTCCAGGCAAGAACACTGGAGGGGGTTGCCATTTCCTTCTCCAATGCATGAAAGTGAAAAGTTAAAGTGAAGTCGCTCAGTCGTGCCCGAATCTTAGTGACCCCATGGACTGCAGCCTACCAGGCTCCTCCATCCATGGGATTTTCCAGGCAAGAGTTACTGGAGTGAGTTGCCATTGCCTTCTCCAGTAATGTTATTTGCATGTAAATCAAAATATACCCCTCCATTGCTTAAAATACTCCAAGGAGTACTGCTTCTACATAAAATCATATCCATATTCCTTGTCTTGATGGGACCTGAGACAAAGAGTTCTCCCATAAGTGTCAATTCACTCCCTCTCCTTTTTTAAAATTTTCAAAAAATGTTTTAGCTTCACTGCTCAATATTCGAGATCCTAGTTCCCCGATCAGGGATCAAACCAGTGCCACCTGCAGTGGAAACATGGAATCTTATCACTCCACCACCAGGGAAGTCCCCCATAAACTCTTAAAGAGCAACAAAAAGGAAGTGAAAGTCGCTCAGTAATGTCTGACTCTTTGCAACCTCACGGACTATACAGTCCCTGGAATTCTCCAGGCTAGAATACCAGAGTGGGTAGCCTCTCCCTTCTCCAGGGGATCTTTCCATCTCAGAGATCAAACCCAGGTCTCCTGCAGTAAAGGTGGATTATTTACCAGCTAAGCCACAAGGGAAGCCCAAGAATACTGGAGTGGGTAGCCTGTCCCTTCTCCACCAGACTTTTCTGACCCAGGAATCAAACCATGGTCTTCTGCATTGCAGGCAGATGCTTTACCAACTGAGCTATCAGGGAAGGCCAATAGCAAAAACAAAAAACAAACAAACAAACAAAAACCTTAATTTAAAAATCTGGGACCATGGCTNATTTTTCTGACCTGGGAATCAAACCAGGGTCTTCTGCATTGCAGGCAGATGCTTTACCAACTGAGCTATCAGGGAAGCCCAATAGCAAAAACAAAAAACAAACAAACAAACAAAAACCTTAATTTAAAAATCTGGGACCATGGCTGTCCAAAAGAAAGACTATCATTTCCAAACATGCCTTGCTGCTGGGTGTGGCAACATGACCAACTTCTGGTCAACCACGTGACTAGCTTCTGGCCAACTGGACATAAATAGAAGCCACGTATGCAGCTTCTTCAAAGATTTGTGCTCTGTTTCCCTTCATTGGCTTTCTGATGGGTGGATGCAGATGTGGAGTAAGCCACACGGATAGGGTGCTATTGGAGGATTTCAGAGTAATGAGTCAGATGACAGCAGAGAATTGAGTAGGGGTGATTTCTATTTGCTTCTATTCTGTTTGTACCACTGTTAGATTGGTTTCAATCACATTCTGCTGAATGTATATCCCAATATAGGACCTATAGTGTCCCACAAAAGCTGATCTTTACACAGACATCCCCAACCTCATCTCCTACCACTTGTCCACCAAGCTCTAGTCAAGCTTGTCCCTCCTCAGGGTCCTAGAATTTGCTGTTTCCTCCCCATGGTGAACATTTACCCCAGAGGTTGCACAGCTGGTACTTCCTCATGATTTAAGTGTAAGTTCCTCAGAGAAGTCTTTTTTCAACGCTCTATTTAAAGTTGTGCAGTACCTAACCTGGGGATTCCCTGGTGGGGAAAAAAAAAATCCCCCTACTAATGCAGGAGACCGGGGTTTGATCCTTGGGTCAGGAAGACCCCCTGGAGAAGGAAATGGCAACTCACTCCAGTATTGCCTTGAGAACCCGATGAAAAGTATGAAAAGACAGAAAGATAGGATACTGAAAGATGAACTCCCCAGGTCGGTAGGTGTGCAATATGCTACTGGAGATCAGCGGAGAAATAATTCCAGAAAGAATGAAGACACTGAGCCAAAGCAAAAAATAACAGTCAGCTGTGGATGTGACTCATGATGGACTAAAGTTTGATGCTGTAAAGAGCAAGATTGTATAGGAACCTGGGATGTTGGGTCCCTGAAACAAGGCAAATTGAAAGTGCTCAAACAGGAGATGGAAAGAGTGAACATCGACATTTAGGAATCAGCAAACTAAAATGGACTGGAATGGGTGAATTTAACTGAGATGACCATGATATCTACTACTGTGGGCAAGAAGCCCTTAGAAGAAATGGAGTAGGCACCAGTAGTCAACAAAAGAGTCCAAAATGCAGTACTTGGGTGCAGTCTCAAAAATGACAGCATGATCTCTGTTTGTTTCAAAGGCAAACCATTCAATGTCACAGTAATCTAAGTCTATGCACTGACCAGTAATGCTGAAGAAGCTGAAGTTGAACAGTTCTATGAAGACCTACAAGATCTTCAAGAACTAACACCCCCCAAAAATGTCCATTTCATTTTAGGGGACTGGAATGCAAAAGTATGGAGTCAAGAGATACCTGGAATAACAGGCAAATTTGGCCTTGGAGTACAGAATGAAGCAGGGCAAAGGTTAATAGAGTTTCACCAAGAGAATGCACTGGTCATAGCAAACACCCTCTTCCAATAACACAAGAGAAGACTCTACATATGGACATCACATGATGGTCAATACCGAAATCAGACTGATCATATTCTTTGCAGCTGAAGATGGAGAAGCTCTATAAGTCAGCAAAAACAAGACAGGAAGCTGACTGTGGCTCAGATTATGAACTCCTTATTGCCCAATTCAGACTTAAACTGAAGAAAGTAGGGAAAACAACTAGACCATTCAGGTATGACCTAAATTAAATCCCTTACGATTATGGAGTGGAAATGACAAATAGGTTGAAGGGATTAGATCTGATAGAGTGCCTGAAGAACTATGGACAGAGGTTCTTCACATTGTACAGGAGGCAGTGATCAAGACCATCCCCAAGAAAAAGAAATGCAAGAAGGCAAAATGGTTCTCTGAGGAGGCCTTACAAATAGCTGGGGAAAGAAGAGAAGCAAAAGGCAAAGGAGAGAAGGAAAGATATACCCATTTGAATGCAGAAATCCAAAGAATAGCAAGGGGAGATAAGAAAGCCTTCCTCAGAGATCAATGCAAAGAAATAGGGGAAAACAATAGAATGGGAAAGACTAGAGATCTCTTCAAGAAAACTAGAGATACCAGGGGAACATTTTATGCAAAGATGGGCACTATAAAGGACAGAAATAGTATGAACCTAACAGAAGCAGAAGATATTAAGTAGAGGTGGCAACAATACACAGAAGAACTATACAAAGAAGATCTTCATGACCCAAGTAATCACCCAGGTGATCACTCACCTAGAGCCAGACATCCTGGAATGTGAAGTAAAGTGGGCTTTAGGAAGCATCACTAAGAAGAGAGCTAGTGGAGGTGATGGAATTCCAGTTGAGCTATTTCAAATCTTGAAAGACGATGCTGTGAAAGTGCTGCACTCAATATGCCAGCAGATTTGGAAAACTCTGCAGTGGCCACAGGACTGGAAAAGGTCAGTTTTCATTCCAATCCCAAAGAGAGGCAATGCCAAAGGATGTTCAAAGAACGTTCAAATATACTGCACAACTGCACTCATCTCACACGCTAGCAAAATAATGCTCAAGATTCTCTAAGCCAGGCTTCAACAGTACATGAACCGTGAACCTCCAGATGTTCAAGCTGGTTTTAGAAAAGGCAGAGGAACCAGAGATCAAACTTCCAACATCCGCTGGATCATCGAAAAAGCAAGAGAGTTTCAGAAAAACATCTACTTCTGCTTTATTGACTATGCCAAAGCCTTTGACTGTGTGGATCACAACAAACTGTGGAAAATTATTTAAGAGATAGGAATACCAGACCACCTGACCTGCCTCCTGAGAAATCTATATGCAGGTCAGGAAGCAACAGTTAGAACTGGACATGGAACAACAGACTGGTTCCAAATAAGAAAAGAAGTACATCAAAGCTATATATTGTCACCCTGCTTATTTAACTTATATGCAGAGTACATCATGAGAAACACTGGGCTAGAGGAAGCACAAGCTGGAATCAAGATTGCTAGGAGGACTATCAATAATCTCAGATATGCAGGTGACACCACCCTTATGGCAGAAAGCAAAGAAGAACAAAAGAGCCTCTTGATGAAAGTGAAAGAGGAGAGTGGAAAAGTTGGCTTAAAACTCAGCATTCAGAAAACTAAGATCATGGCATCTGGTCCCATCACTTCATGGCAAATAGATGGGGAAATAATGGAAACAGTGACAGACTTTCTTTTCTTGGGCTCCAAAATCACTGCAGATGGTGACTGAAGCCATGAAATTAAAAGATGCTTGCTCCTTTGAAGAAAAGTTATGACCAACCTAGACAGCAATATAACAGCATATACTAAAAAGCAGAAACATTACTTTGCTGACAATGGTCCATCTAGTCAAAGTTATGGGTTTTCCAGTGGTCATGTATGGATGTGAGAGTTGGAATATAAAGAAGGCTGAGCGCTGAAGAATTGATGCTTTTGAACTGTGGTGTTGGAGAAGACTC